>JASTUI010000012.1:0-259345 GCA_031125405.1 Saccharomycopsis oosterbeekiorum
AATAGCCTATTTTGATCTAAGCTATTTAAGTCACGTGATGTGACAATATCCTGTTCCGACAAGCTTAACTAATCAATATTTTATGTAATATTGAGTCAGCCTTACAACGTATTACTGGCTCAACAGTATTACTTAGCAACCTTAGTTGTCATTAATTAAGTGATCTTCCTTAATTTAACTGATTTGTGTTGGCATAGACTAAATTAAAACACGTGATCTGTGAATATCTTGTCCTGACACTAACTAATCAATCTTTAATGTAATACTAAGTCAGCCTTACAACGTATTACTGGCTCAACAATAATGCGCAAGCAATCGGCCAGACTATGTATGCCTCATAATAGAAAATATCAATTGTTTTCTTCAGTCAATTTCTGGAATTATTTAAGTTTGACAAATTTCTGTTGTCGGAATCATATTTCATTTGATCAGTGTGAACTTAAAAATCACAATACTGTAAACTCTATAGTTAAAAATGACCAAGCATAATCCCTCTACATAAATATTAATATTATTTTCATTCCTTGCTAACATTTTTTCTCTCAAACTTTTGTTGGATGAGGAGGTTTCTAGTGGTTCAAAACAGCGGCACGCTCAATTCATTTTCAAAAATTTCCATAATAGGTACAGGCAAGCTATTCAGCGATTTAAAAATTACAATAAATCACAATATCTTAGAAAAATCTCGAAAACAAATCAAGGTTATCTTTCGTACTCGAGTGCTTCGTAGTATAACTAATTTAAAATCCTAAAGTTTTTGTGCGGAATTGTTGAAAAAAACACCGATTTGTTGATCATGCATTTCAGCTGAAAAAAAAAAAATAAATCAAGAACTTAGGTGATGAATTTTTAAACTGTCATTTTCTTTTATTAATAAACTTAATTAATCATGAAAAAGATCTAATTTCACCAAACATATAATGAGCAAATTATGAATAAATTATGCTCTGCTTCTTCTAGAGTTAATTTAAGATATATTACGGCAAGATGCGCACTACTGAATACTCATATTATTCCAAAAAGAAGGTTCTTTAATCCATCACTTGAAGAGACTGATAGATTAATCAATTATGAACAACAGTTATTTGATAAAGACTTAGTGAGGAACCAAAAGTATTTATTATTAGGATTGTTTAATAAAAATAAAGCACTTAATAAATCTAAGGAAATTATTGATTTTTTAATGAAGGATGAAGATTGCAATAAAGCTGAATTATTCCCACACTGTAAAGTTTTTCTAGATCATAAATTGTCATCATTCAAAGAGAATGTTGAAATACTAAATCAAAAATCTTTTGAAACATTGATTGATGAGCTTAATAATTATGAAAATTTTTTTGATCAAAGATTATCAACTGGGTTTGATGTTAGATTGTTAGAATTAATATTATATTCTAGAAAGCATAAAGTTCTTAAAGAGTCCTTAGTAAAGACTAGATTTTCAAAATTTACCAAAGATGATCTTGTTTCTTTACTTAAATTTTTTTCCTTGAGGGAAAGAAAGGAGATTGTATCATTTTTAGATCAGAGTGAACTACTTGATGATGGTCAAATAAACATGGACCAAGAGGATTTGATCAATCACGTTGAAACTGATATTTCACAAAAAAGAAAAATTGAAAGCGAACAGGAAAGAAGTCTTTTGGAAATTATAACTAAAGAAAGATTTGATACGTCTCAATATGACCATGAAATAGCGCCATTAGTATCTGAAAAAAATAGACATAAATTTCATAAAAATAAACGAAATCTACTCATGTATGAAATCCATGACAGTTTAAAGACGGATGAATTAAAAGTAAAATTTCTAACGGAGTATCAGAGGTTCAATGAACATAAAGAGTTTCAAATTGAAAATAGTAGAACGTTCCTGGATTTTGGTCCTGTCAACAAAAGAGCAAAAAATTCAACTGCAGAAAGAGCAAAACAATCAAATAGATTTGCTAATAAGAATTCTGAATTGTTAATTACTTTGAGCAATATTCTTGAAAAAGAACTTAATATTTTATTAAAGATTTTCAAAGATAACGCTGAAGACAATCCACTCTTTATTGAAAACGTTAAGCAGGTAGAGAATAAGATCAGTTCCAAGAAACTATTTTACAAGTATGCACATTTCATTACAGCATCTAATATTCAAATAAATCAATTTTCTTTAGCGATAATATATTCCATATTGTCTATAATTGTCAAAAGATCTTCATCTGAAAATAATCAGATGCCTCTAATTAAAGTAGCCTTTGAGGTCGGCAAAGTATTCGAATTTAGTATTCAATCTGACCAGAATACTACCAAACAAGTGGACTTATTCAATAAGGTTCAAAAGATAGAGATAGGATCATCAATAATAGATATATTTATAAGGGCTTGCAAAAAGAATAACTATAATGTCATTGAACATGATTACAATAATTTTAGTGATTATATGATTGGTATATTAAGAATAACTGATGATGAAAAAATATTGCCCTCTCTCACAAAAAGTAAACTTTTTAACGATCCAAACTTCGTGAAAGATTATAATATGCCTATGTTGATTCCCCCAAAAGCATGGTCCTCATATTCCAAAGGTGGATTCTATTTTAAAAAAAATACTGTAGTTTTACAAAAGGATTATCCAGAACTAAGACAATATATTAAGGAATCAGATAGATTAGGAAGGCTAGATATAGTATATGAATGTTTAGATTACATAAGTTCTTCAGCGTTTGCAATTAATAATTCCGTATTTGATGTATTTAAAGAATATTTTAATACCAAAAAATCATTTTTGGGTATTCCAGAAGCTGTTGATGAAGATATTGAAACAGTTCAAAAGAAAGCAAAGATGATGGAGCCGGCGAAAAAAAAGAAATTTTTAGAATCTTTTTACAATAGGTATGGCTTACGATTATATTTTTCGAATGTTGTGGCACAAACAGAAGGGTTGAGCACCAATGGCGACAGCTTTTATTTTCCACATGCTATTGATTTTAGAGGAAGAGCGTATCCTATAACATCAGGATTAAGTTATATGAATCAAGATTGTTTCAGAGGCCTTTTATGGTTCTGGGAAGGTAAAGCATTGGGAAGTGAAGGTTTAAAATGGCTTAAGATTCAGTTAGCAAATGTTTATGGGTTAGACAAATTGCCAAATTCAATTAAAATTACAAGAGTAGAAGAAAATATTGAATTAATCAAAGATTCAGCCAAAGATCCAATTAATGGTAAAGGATGGTGGAAAAGAGCAGATAAACCATGGCAGACCCTAGCAGCTTGTTTTGAATTAACAAAAGCTCTAGAAAGTGAAAATCCGGAGGAGTATAAATCTCATTTACCAATATACCAAGATGGAAGCTGTAACGGATTACAGCATTATGCAGCACTTGGAAGAGATAAAGAAGGTGGTAAGGAAGTCAATTTAATTCCAGGAACAAGAAAAGAAGATGTTTATTCTAGAGTATTAGAACTTGTCAAAGAAAAAATGATAGGCGATGTTGAAGAAAATTCAGCAATGGTTAAATGTATTTTACCTCTAGTTGACAGACAACTTATTAAACAATCTGTGATGACGAGTGTTTATGGTGTCACTAGATTTGGAATGGTTCAACAAATTAGAAATAAGTTTGACGAATATTACCAGGATGAAGTAAAGTACAGAGATCTTAAAATTAAAGAGAATTTGAAATTGACTGATATTCAATTACAGTTTTTGGAAGTTACAAAAAATAGGCATCGAAGTGCAATGTACATTACAAAATTATTAGTCAGTTCACTTAAAGATTTATTCAAAAATGCAAAATTGATTGAAGATTGGTTAGTCCATGTTTCAAGAAACATCATTAATCTAGTTGATTCAAACTTTGTTTTGCTGGCTAAAACCACGAGCGAAAGAATCGAAAGAATTAAGAAAGCCATGGTTACTGTGATATGGACAACTAAAATTGGGTTACCTGTCGTTCAACCATATAGAGCTACCACTAAAAAAGTTGTATCAACACCTTTGCAGAAAGTAACATTGAATGTCAGCAGTAACTATTTATCGCCTATTAATAAGGTGAGACAAAGAAATGCCATTGCTCCAAATTTTATTCATTCGTTAGATTCCACTCATATGATGTTGACAAGTTTAGCAGCAAAAAAAAATAATATTACTTTTACATCTGTTCATGATTCGTATTGGACACATGCATGCTCTGTACCAAAATTGAACATCCTTTTGAGGGAAGAATTCGTAAAACTTTATGTCGAATGTGACATAATTGCTGATTTGAAAAAGGAATTTGAAATTAGATATGAAGGCATGTATGAGAAGGTATATGTTCATGTTGATTCTAAAACAGGGAAATCTATTAAAGAAGCAAGAGATAAGTATAAGAATTTATGCAAAAAAATTTATAAATCAACAGATGTTAACCTGATATTAGTTTATGAAATTGATCAAATGAACTATAGATTTACATTAATGAAACCTCATTTTGAAGTTTTGCAGGAGAATAAGGATCAATGCTATTACAAACAAGGTAACAGCTATTATGAATATAATAATAAATGGCCTAAAACACCAGCTAAATTTAAACTGGGTGACAAACTTATCACATTTTTGGCACCTTTTAAAGTTCCTGATGTTCCTTCGAAGGGTACGTTAGAAATCAAAGATATTATGAAGAGTCAATACTTTTTCAGTTGAGCAGACAATAATAATAATAATACAATAATAATTATATAGATAATAGATACTGTAAGTGAAAAATTTCCGTTTTGTTTTATTTCTTTCTATATTTGGTAATTCTAAAAGAAATGAATTGTTCATGTCATCTTGAAACTTCACTTTGTTGCTGCAATACATTTGCGAAGTCCAATACTAAAAAAATTTTGAGCGCTGACGTATTAAATTTGAGATTTTCAAAATTTGGAGTTACAATTTCGTGCAAAATTGAGTTGAAATGAGAAACAATAACAGTTATCTAATTTTGCTTACTCTTTTATAAAGTTTAATAAAAATAACAATCAACAATATGTTTTTCACAAAAAATCAATTCCTTATTGAAGGAAGATATGCAATAATTGCAGGAGGATCTCAAGGCGCTGGATTTGAATTTGCAAAAATATTAGCGAAGAGAGGTGGGAATGTCATTATTATAGCAAGATCAGAAGATAAATTGAAAAAAGCCGTGGAAAATATAAAGAAAGATGTTCAAAAAACAGATAAAAACCAAATAATAGATTATATATCTGCCGATTTGACGGATTATGAAAACTGTGATTCTGTGTTTACCAAATTTACAAAGATAACCAATGTTCAGGTGCCTGATATTATCATTTGTTGTGTTGGCTCATCTATTCCAAAACTTTTTGTTGATTTGTCACCATATGAATTAGAATCAGGGATCAGAACTAACTATATGTCAGCTCTATACTTCACACATGTGGCAATGAAAAGAATATCTGATCCGCTGTGCGATAAGTCAGAGAAAAGACATATTGTTTTATTCAGTTCTGTATTGGCACATTTTTCATTCATAGGTTATTCACAATATTCTCCGTTGAAAGCAGCATTGAAGAATTTGACAGATACCATCCAACAAGAAGCTTCTATTTATAATATCAGCATGAATTGTGTGTATCCCGGTAATTTTGCATCTGAAGGTTTCGCTGAAGAACAGAAGACAAAGCCAGAGATTACTAAATTAATAGAAGGTCCTTCTGAACCTATTGGATCTGATGAATGTGCTGAACTAATTCTTAAACAATTAGATCAAGGATCCGAAGTGATAACAACTGATTTCATCGGATATATTTTGAGTTGCTTATCATTAAGAACTAGATTTAGTTTCGATTTATTGGGTTCTTTCTTTTTTAGTTTCATATTGCATTTAATATCGCCAATTTCATATTTACTTATTAACCATCAAATATCGAGATATTTCAAAAAGCATAATGAAAAAAAAAAAGTTAAATAATATGGAAAATGGGTGGTTCGGTTTTTTGTATTTATTTTTATTTTTAAATACATATAGTTTTCTGAATTATTAATAAATTATTTATTCATCAATAAACAAGTAAGCTAGTATATAATAATGAAAGACAAAATGAGTGACTTGACTTTTTTTTTCGCTTTCTAATCAAATAAATAAAGGGGAGCAAAAAGTTGGAAAATGTAAATGCATTAATTATAAAGTATCATTTATTCATCGCTTTCTTTTGCAACTGCAGATAAGATTTGATTAGATCTAAAATTCAAACCTTGAGTTTTAGAAATGACTTCTTGATATACATTTGATACTTGGTGGTCCATAACAATAGTACCGTTACTTTCATCAATTTTAGCATTGATTTTGAAATCTCTGATTAATTTAGCGATCCATAGTTCACCATCTTCTTCATTTAAGTTTAAGAACTCATAGAAATGAGTTAATTCAATTCTGTTGTGTACTTTGCAATAAACTTCGCTAATTAAATATCTAGCATTATCCATGAAAGAATCCACACCAGAGGAGAGGAAGAAATCAGTTCTAATTATCACGGAAGCATCATTTAACTTTTCTTTAGCGGCTTCAAAATCGTAATCAATGTATAAAGCCTTGATAAATTCAGTTAATGGGTCATTATATTCGTATTGTTCTTGACCTACAACTTTGATTAACTCCTTGATTCTCTTTTGGAATGTACCTGGTGAGCTATTCTTTGAACTGAAAGAAGAAACAACAGCAAAGACCAAGTAACGAAGAATCCAAGGACAAGAAGCTTGTATGGTGGATAAGTATGAGGTACTGAAGAATAAATCACACAAATCATCAATACCACTTTTAGTGTTGAAAAATGGAAATAAGCACCAATGAATGACCCATGTTCTATTATTTAATTGAACTAATGGATCTTTAAAAGTTCTAGAACCGACGACCTCCCTCAATTTCAGTAATTCTTCGGACGCGGTTTTCCATTGCAAACTAATGATTTCACACGCCAATCTACCCCATGTTGCACTTATGACTTTTTCAGTATTAGTTGATAAAAGTCTAAAGTTGTTCAATAAATCAGAAGCCATAACATAATCACCTGCATTGTATTGAAGCTGAGCATAATCGTATAAAGCATTAATTTTTTCTTCAGTGATACCATGATTTGTTTCTAAATAGGTCTTGTTGAAATCTTTATCTTCTTTCAACTTTTCTTGGACTTCTTTTTTGGACAAAATCATCAAAGTTTCTTTAGTTTCTTTATCCAATCTTTCAGATTCAGTTTTAAAATTGCTTTCTTTTTCTAATAATTCTTTCGGAAAATCTTTGTTTGGGTAAAGTTCTTGGAATTGTTTTTGAACAAAAGAATTCATATTTGTATCTTTCAATAATTCGAAAATTAATTTAGACACAACTTCATTATCATAAATGTATTCAGAACCTAAAAATTCTAATAATGGATAAACTAAATGTCTATCTAAAAATTGACTGATCTTATTAGTTAAATCATATTTACGAGCAATCTGGAGATCTTTTTCAGTTAATGAAACTTGTTCAGACATTTTTCTTCTCTATTTTTGCTTCCTTTATCACTATATTAATTCAAATATTCTGTATTTATCAAAGCAAACAAGTAATGATGTGATAGTAAATAGTGTAACAATTAATGATTTTGTGATGAATTTTTTCTAATATACAAAACCATTTTTTTTTTCATCGATGAAAAAAAAATTTTAGTCTTTTTTTTTCTTACCCTTCTCTCAACTTTTTTTTTTTCTTTTACTTTTACTTTTTCTTATTCTTCGTTGGTATTATAATAATTTGGCATTATCAATGTAAGGATAAACCAATGTTATGGTTGATAAATATAAAGTCTTGTAGCACGTGATTGACGCGTAAAAATTGATTTTTTTTCTGTACTTTTAGTATTTTATTATTATTATTATGATTATTATTTTTTTTTTTTAATAATTTTTAGAATTGAAGAAAAACAATAAACAATTTTTTCTTTTGAAATATATTTTTGATCACTATTTTGAGATTCTTAGATAATATAATTTTTAATAAACTATAAGGAAATAGGTTCATAAATATTGCAATCATGGCAAGTGCTGTTGCTGATCATGAAAAAGTACTACAAAAAATTCTCTTTGAGGATCAACTACCAGTATGTATTTGTTAATCATTAGCAATTTTCTCTATTTTCGATCCTTCTTCAGCAACATTAAACTAACCAATATATATAACTAGATTACTTATCGATTATTCAGTAGAGAATTGAATATTAATCAAGTGAAATCTCACGAGATTCTTGAAAATTTCTATCAAGAATACAGGGATAAATTGGAAGCATACTATATCTTATCATACACAACCAAGGAAGGAATAAGAAAATACGAAATTGTGAAGTCCGATGATCCAAAGCTACTAGAGATTAAAAAATGGAAAAACTTTACAAGCTTAATTTATTCTCTTCTGCTGATTAAAAATTTAAAGATTGAAGAAATTATAAGTGGTGTTGAATCTAAAATTTTTGAGCAATATTCAATTACTAAAAATAAAGATTCAAGTTTGGCAAATTATGATAATTGGGGAATATTGAAAAGCGATATTCCATTAGTGTCTAAAAAGGCATTACCAACTACGGGAAGCAAGAACAGCAACAATAAGAGCAGTACTGTTATTAATAGAAGCAGTAGTGTTGGCACTGGAACCAGTAGTAGATCTTCAACGACAAGTTCTGAGTCCAAGAAGGCACTACAATCTGGTTCTGTTTTAAGCAGATACATATCAAGAAAATCCGAGAATAATACTGATGCTAAAAATTCTATTGCTGCAAGTGGGAAAAGTGCCAAGACTGAGCCTATATCTAGCACGAAAAGGTCAAAGACCGTGCCTGCTGATGCAAATAATGCTACTACCACTGCCTCAAACAATGATGGTACTAGTAAAAGTTATAACAGCAGCAGCGGTGGCAGCAATTTTAAATATGTTTCAAGAAAAACACAAAGCAAACAACAGAAAGCACAAAGTGGTAGGGGTAACATTCATGTCAAAAAATTACCTAGCGTTGATTCTATTACTATAAAACCTATTTTGAGTGAAGCTGACAGAGTTAAGGTAGAACAACAAAGAAAAGAATTAGAGAGTATGTTCGAGGATGATGATAATTGGGGGAAAGTTGATGAAGAGATTGAGAAGAAGGAAGAACCAAAAGATGATAATGAAATTATCGATGTTAAAAATGAAGAGCACGAAGTTATAAGTGTGAAAAGTGCAGAAAATAAGTCTGTGGTTAGTGTAAAATCTGAACCTTCGCAGCAAGAATTAACACAGAATGATAACGTTGTTGAAATTGAACTGCAACCTAAATTCGAAACTTACGTTGATAACGATGGATTTATGGTTACCAATAAAAATGCTGACAGTAAAACGAAATCTGAATTGGCTAGTAAAAAACATGCAGTCGATGAAAAGAAGAAGGCTCTTTCTGGTAGTAATCGGGTCTCCAAGAAGAGTAATGAAGGTGATAAAAAACCAATGAAACAGTCTACATTGATGAAATTTTTTAAATAATGATAATCAATATTATGTGAATAATAATAAATGAACATGCGCTGAATAAAAACAATACAAACCGTGTTATTTATGATATTTAGAAAAACGTATCAGCCATGCATATATGTACAAAAAAGTGTCTAATAACTAATGCATTTTTTTTTCAGCTGATTGCTTTAGAAATTGTAAACTTATCTATGTTGTCTTTCATGTAATCTGTCAATTGAGGGAAACCATTAGATTTTGTAAAAAATCTGTACATATCATTTGGTTGGAACGTATCTTTAACCATTTCACCCTCATGATCCACATTGATCCAACCATATATATCATCTACTTCACTTCTTCTACCGTATTCTGGGATTTTTCTAAAATCATAAATTGGCATATAATTATAAGCGTACTGATAAGCTTCTAGTTGATAACTGTAATCATTGTGGATATTTTTGGTCAAGAAATCAAGGAACGTTTTGCGGAATTGGGGGTTTTCTTCAAACTGAGACTCTTCAACAGAATTAAGGAAGTCCGATGGGGTAGTTTTGACTAGATCGTCATGCTTCACGCCAGGATGTTGGATGAAGCCAATGGGAATGGAGGACTTAGACGGAGAAAAGGATATCGCCGACTTGAGATCGGTAGATGGATGAATGTAGTACGTGTTGTTGATATTGTAATAGCTTCTAGAGGAAGCAAAAGCCTGGCTTCTGTTGAGAACAGCAGAAATGGGTCTTCTGGCAGCAAAAAGGGAAAGCATTTTAGTTGTTCTAACAGTTGGGCTTGGAAATAAAGTAAACGAAAAAAAGCAAAGCAATTGGGGAATTCCTTTTATAAATAAAAAAAAGTCAATTAATCATTTCAGCAATGTTGAATTTAGCGTCAATGGTTCTGGCCAGTTGTGCACTTTTCAATGACGACCATAAAAAAATGGGGATTAGCGGTTGCCAAACATACGGCAATGCGGAAAATAAGCACATTCATATCATGTGACTATCATGTGACGTTTTTTATATTCTTTCCCAAGCGGTAATTAGTCACACGGGCAAAAAAAACGACATTTGCGCAGTTATTACCGTTGCGATGCAGACTAGAGAAGCTGGTTACCCGGAATATACATGCATATAGAGCATATATATTGATTCTCGCAAGAAATTAAATGCAGAGTTGAATAAATTAATGAATGCTTTTATTACAAATTCAGCATATATTAGTACTCGCGCATTACTCACCACACAAATCAAATGTTCTTTGCTTCTTCGTTTCTTTTTTTTTTCTTTTTTTTTTTTCTTTTCTTTTTTTTTTTTTCTTCTCTTTCTCTTTCTCTTTCATTTTTTTTTTTTTTTTTTTTATTATTATTTTTCTCCTCGTTTTGTTGTGGCTACTTTTTTTTTTTTTTTTTGCTAGACTCAAAACAGTCATAATATACTTACTACTAATTCTTTAACAGGCCATCAACACCTACGATTTCGTATTCAGTTAATCATCTATAATCATTCAACACCAGTTTACTGAGCAACGCAGGAAAGAAAAAGACAGAAACGAAGACAACAGAAAGAAAGTAAGAAGTTATCACGTATACCGATAACTAGACTGAAATATAATACTACAAGACAGTCTGCTCACCAATCCTTTATTTTGTGCAACACAACCCTTATTCAAGCCTACTTCCAGACGAAATAAAGGCCCGGACTTTTTTCCCTGTTTTTATTCAGCAACAATAAGCATCCCCTCAGTTGTGTTATTTTCTAGGTTTTCCGGAAATCCTTAACAAGAAACTGCAAGATGTCCCAAGAGTTCAACCCAAAAGGCGTGGACAACATTTTCGAAATATTCTTAAACTCCAAAGAGTATCTCAAATCAAAAGAGCGTTTGGACAATAGAGCTCAACGGTTAAAATTCAGCAATGATGTTTTCTCGTCCACAGATAGTGATTATATAATGTCAGAGGTTCTTTCTAATAACCTCAACTTTGGTGATTTCTTAGACAGTGACAGGAATAACTTTTTTGATCTTTCGTTTTCTAACATCGAAAATAATTCCTCCTCTGATGATTTTAACATGCTAGGTGCATCAAATAGCTCTACAGCTACTTCCAATCTAAATAACAACAGCAATTCCTTATCTCCTTTTTGCAATAACTCCGGCAGACTCATTATGCCTGAGCTATTCCCGTCTCCTGCTTCAGAGACCTATTCATCAACATTGGAGAAACATCCAAAGAAAAAATCAAATAGTAGCTCACATAGCAGCAATAACAACAATTTAAATAACAAAACGATGGCTGGAATGGTTACGCCAATGTCTTCTACTAACAGTCCAGGTAATTCAAACGCCAATAACTCCCAGATCAATTATGATTTCAACTGGAATGATTCAGATTTATTGAAAAGCACATCCGTTGACATGGGTTTTGAAGTATTAGATCTTCTGTCCAATGCTAAGAACAACACTGGAAATGGAGACAACAATAATACATCAAATAAATTAAGTTCCCAGCTTCTGAATGCAATTAATAAGAATGAAGCTGCCAATCAGAAAAACAATAGCACACAGAAAAAAGAATCCATATTGAAAGAGTCTACTACATCTGATAATAATAGTACGAACCAGGTCTCCACATCAAATACGTTGTTGCTCACGAATATAAATACTAATAGCAACTCTCATATAGAAAGTACGGAGAATGATAATCCTGCTTCCTCTTCAACTTTTGAAAATAGCGCGGCAAATAACAAGAATGATGTCAAATTATCGCTGATAGCAACATCTACATTTGCTTCTACTTCTAGTTCTTCTGCAACAGCAAATAATACTACATCGTCACCACCAATACCGTTAGCGCTCAATGAATCCAAAAAGCCTGTGATTATTTGTACCAATTGTAAGACTACAAAAACCCCATTATGGAGAAGGAATAGTGAAGGTGAAACTCTCTGTAACGCTTGTGGTTTATTTTTGAAGTTACATGGTAGAATGAGACCTTTAGCTTTGAAAAAAGATGTCATTAAGAAAAGAAACTCAAAGAAAAATATGATGAATAAAGCCGCTGCGAATAATAATATGTTAAGAAGAAGTAATAGCTCAACCTCAAGTTTGCTTAATTCTGGATTTCTTAGTAATTCTAATAATACTAATATTAATCACGCTAATCTCAGAAGTTCAAGCTTCACCACTATAAGTACGAACAATTCTACAAATTCTTTAACTACAAATACTACTCCAGAATCTTTTGTCAACGAATTTCATCAATTCAATCCAAATCTTCAGCTCTTACAACATCATCAATGTATTAACAACGGTATGCTCTCATCTCTCAAAATCCCAATTACTCCAAGTAATGAAGTCGTTATAGAATCCGCTCCTTCTACTCCTACGAATCATATACATATTCTTCCGAAGCCTGCAGAAATTAACAACAATACCAACAGCAGTCGTAGTGGAAGCTTCAATAATTCTAGAAACTTGGTGAAGAATCATAATAGGCATGGGTCTATTTCTAAGAGTAACAGTACCAGGAATTTGACCTCAAAGAAGATAGTGTTCAACAACAATAACAGTTATACTGCAAAGTCATCCATAGTAAATAATAACAATAATAATATTGATAAGAACACTATCATGTCACCCGTTTCTCCGAATGGATCTGAATTTTCCATTTCTTCAGAGACCAACACTATTACTACGTCCGCGAATGACGGAAATAGCATCAATAGTGGATCATTCCTCAATCCTAACTATTTTTCTTTACCAAACTTCCAAACTTTCAATAACAACAATAATCTGAGTTTGCTGAACCCACAGAATAATTGCAATACAAGCTTAGTCGAATCAGATAATACAATTATTACAAATTCCCCAATGAATAACAAAGTAATGGGATTCGGAATCATTAATGGTCATTTACAACAACAAAATTTTCAGAATTATAATATGAATTCAGTGAATGGTGTAAATATGAATGTGATTGGTATGAACCAAGGTACAAATAGTAATAGCAATGGTACAGTCACCAATAATGATAATACTTCTTTTGATGATTATGCTCCAATTGATCAAGAACATGCGGAACAGAAGATACTCACTAAAGATTTGGACTGGTTGAACTGGTAGTAATTTTATGAAAAACCATCGAACCATTTTTTTTAATGATCTCTGTTTGATTTGTGAATAGATTTTGTTCGTAGCTCTCTTTGCTTTTCATTTTCCCTATTACAATATGCGCTCCATTGTATAATTATATAGTTATTATTTCCTTGTTATACTCTCCGTTTGTCAATATTATCTGTCTTATTATTTTCTTTTTTATTCTAAGTCTATATTTCCTTTTCACTTACTACCTTTACACATACATACATAATTTTTTTTCCTGTTCAATACGAACTCAATAAGAAAATTATAAAAATGGATTTTTTCTACAACTTATGGTTAACTTATTTTATTTCTGTTAATTTTATCATGTCTATGGGAAATTTGAAAATTTTCTCATCAGGTGCTTATATCTTGTCTATCTCACACAATTAATTAGTGTAATTTTCAATCAAGAAATTGATTGTATACCAACCACGTTTTTTCCCTCCCCAGGAATCTCTTCTACATTTCAGCTGCTGTTGTCTTATTTAATATTTACAAAAGGTTATATGTTATTGATTAGCTCTAGTAATTTTTTTAGTTCGCTGCACACAACATTATTGCTTAATTTTTTTTTGTTGTATTTTGTATGCATAACCATCCGATTCCTATTAATGTCTAATTATAACTTCATTTGATTGATAAGAGAGATACCACCCCTTTCTTCTCTGATATGTCTCGAGAGCATATAAGCATCCATGCTGCTAAGGGATTCAATATATTGATTCTAAATATTAGTAATGCGTGCTTTATACATGTTTATGAAATTAAAATTCACATTTTTAAATTTTCATATGTACTTGCTGTCCACCAATATAATAAGAAACCCTTACTTTTATTTTTCTTTCTTTGAAGCCGTATGGAAGCGTTCCTGCATCAAAAAAAAAAGACACCTAATTTTTTTTAACATGAGTTGCTCGATCTATTTTTCTTTTTTTTCTCAGTTATAAACGGATACTACCAAGATTACCAAGAATTTTACTAACGGAATTCTAGTACAATTTTCTTAGGGTTTTGTTTTCTGCCTTCGAATGTACAATAATAGATCGATAATCTAATAAAATACCATGAAAATTGCAAAAGCATTATGATATTGAAAATTAATTATATCTATCTTTAGATCTATTGATCAATTGATCAATATAAATATGGGTTGTTTTCTTTGTTTTTTTTGGTTGGTAGATCTCTCTCTTTCTTTATTCATATTTTGTCTATAAAACAATAGTAAACAATCAAATATTCTTTTATTTTGTCACTAACTCTTTCTTTCTTTCTTTCTTTCTTTCTTTTTCAAAACAATGCAATTTTCTACCCCAATTTTATTTACAGTTGCTGCTGCTCTTTGCTCTAACATTGCTTGTGCTGCTCCAGCTAAAAGTCAGCAACCATTAAAGGTTAATTTTGAAGTAAAGAGATTCTCCAAGAGTGAAATCGAAAACAGTACAACCTTACCACACAACATGAGACACTCAGCTTCTTCTTCTGGTGTTTTAATGGACTTAGAAAATGAATATGCTATGTATCTTACTGAAATTGAAGTCGGTACCCCAGGTCAAAAAATTAAGGTTGATGTTGATACAGGTTCTTCCGATTTATGGCTTCCAGGTCAAGGTACCACTAGTGATCAAGGAACCTATGACAACTCTGCTTCCTCTACTTACAAGAAAGTAAGAGACGGCTTTCAAATTGGTTACGGGGATGGTTCTTACGCAAAAGGTGATTGGGCCACTGATAAAGTAAAATTATCTGACAGTGGTGTATCTGTTGATCTCCAATTTGGTGATGCTACAGACCAAACTTCCGGATTTGGTGTCTTTGGTATCGGTATGAAAGGTAACGAAGCTGCTTCAATGACGGGAGCTCCAGAGTACTCTAACTACCCATATGCTCTAAAAGAACAAGGCCATTTAAACAAAGTGGCTTATTCCTTGTACTTAAACAGTGCAGAAGCTTCTCACGGTTCTGTTTTATTTGGTGGTATCGACAGAGCTAAGTACGAAGGTGATTTGAAAACTTTGCCATTAGTCAGCATCGATGATGGTGGTAACAAAGTTCCAGAACCAGTGGCTTTTTTTGTTGACTTAGATAGTATTGAAAGCTCTTCTACTACTCTTGTTAGCAAATCATACCCAGCATTATTAGACTCTGGTACCACATTAATTTACGCTCCAAGTGACATTTACACCAAGATTGCAAGTAAATATGGTAAATACAGTACCAGATATGGTGGTTACGTTACTAGCTGTTCTTCTAAAGGTGAAGACTTTAAATTCACTTTTGGAGAAAAGACAATCAATGTGCCATTCAAGGACTTATTATTCAAGGTTCAAGGTGATAACTGTTTGGTTGGTGTCATGAGTTCTGGTTCTGACTATTATATTTTAGGCGATGGTTTCTTGAGATCTGCTTATATTTACTACGATTTGGAAGAAAACACTGTTGGTCTTGCGCAAGTTAAATACACTGAAGAATCTGATGTTACTCTTGTTTGAACTTTCAACCTTCCAAATAATTCTGTTCTTTTTTTTGTTATTTTTCTGTTGTTTCAATTCTAGTTTGTCTCATTTAGATAATGAGATATTATTTTCGGTTCTGTTTCAATAATTTTCTTTTATATATTCAATTCTATTTTATTTATTCATCCATTTGCCTTAACGAAAAAAATGACAACTTATACCGTAGTTTATAGATATTCAACAAAATAAAATTACCAACTGTAAAAATTTGTATAAACGATAGTAATCACTACTAATTAATTCATTATTCATCACAATCATCAACTTCTGTAAATCTCAATCTTGAAGCCAAATCATCCGATACTATGCTTGTCTTAGAAGAGTAAACATAACACTTACCACCCCAGTATGATAATAATATGGGTAACAACATCAAAGAATGCAAAGCAGCTATTACAACTAAAGATATCCACATTCTGAAGTAATAAACTTCAAAGATCTTTGATTTCGCAAACGCTAGAACTGTAACGCCAATGAATTTAGTCATGGTGATGCCACCAAATACAGATCCACCAACACCACTTAATGCTCTGAATGATCTTTGAATTTTTGATGATTCCAATGAAACATTCTGATCATCGTAATCATATTTATCAATAACCGTGAATGCTCTAGCTATATGAGAACAAAACTCTACTGCGAAGCCAATAATGATAATCAAGTTAACCAAGCTTACTGCATTCAATGAAATATTCCAAAGTGCCATGATTCCACCTATATCAATCAAAATTAATAAAATCGTTAAACATAAAAGAAATGCAGTTTTCAAAGATCCAAGTAAGAATGAAGTGGTAAAGAAAATAATCATCAAAGCTAGTAAAACCAACCTGAACAATAACCCAATGATGGTCTCATATTGAACAAAAAAAATGTAAAACGGAGAATATGCAAATACCTCAACATCTGCGTTTTCTACCTTTTTATAATTACTAGAAGATTTATGAAAGAAGTCATAACTGTGAACCTTGCTAGCAAAAAGATTTAGCAATTCTTCATAGTTGGTAAAATCACTGTAGTTTTCAACATGTATAATATCACCAGTATCCGCATCATTACCTGAAGTACTGATACGTTCGTTTAATTCTTTAGAAATTCTTAGAGACTGGTGATAAGCTTTCATAAAATCTTCTTGCGATCTAAGAGACGTATGAGAAGTTCTAAAAACTGTGGATTCGATTAATCCCGAGTTTTCATTAATATGTATACTAGAGGAATAAGGTGCTCTGCCTCCAAGTGGACATGGACTACTAGGTGCTTCTATCCAGATATCGAAATATTTGTAAAACTTTTCATTCTCCGGGAAATTGTTCATAGAGGTATCCCATTTTTTTCCAGCATAACAAACTTCACACATTCTAGGAGAACCATATGGAGGACAGACAACAGTTTGATTGGTATTTTTTTTAAAACGGCAACATTCGTCAAGATCAGGATTCAAGAAAAGAAAAAAATCATCGATCCAATTTGCAGTAGGCTCAATGATAGTTGAAATCGATGGTCTTTTTCTCTCCTGTTCAAGAACGTTTGCTAAAGAAAATTCATTACAAGTAGTAAATCTTCCACACAATTTCTGCTGATCTTTCCTTGTTGCAAAATCCAAACCTTTAACAACAAAGTAAATTGGCGGACCCACATTTAAGTAGGCATAAATATCATTAAAATAATTAATCAAGTACGAATCATAAGGAATAGCAATTCTTTGATCAAGTCCGAGTTTAATATCCGGAATTAAAACTAATGAGATACCTGTCCAAATTATAAACAACGCTAAAATAATCGGTTTGATATTATTGTTCAAAATGAATGGGGCGTAATAATTTTTCATGAGTTTATTAAAAACTGATTCCTTGTTAAGATCATCATTAAGAACAGCATTCGTACTTATTAACGATATTCTACTTTCAGTGACGCTATTATAATTATAACCTTCACTATCAATATCATCTGAATATTCTTCGTCATTCAAAATTCTCGGGGTGAATTTGACTTTTTTGAATGGCCAAATATCTAATCTTCTTTCCTCAATTCTTTGTTGATCTAATGCAAATAATGATACCAAAACAGTTAACTGTAAAGAAGCGTTAATCAAAACAGCCAATGAACAGTATATTGCAAAATTCCTAACAGCAGGCATAGAAACAACTGTACCAAGAGAAAACATCAAAAATTGAGTTGTGGCTGAAATTACAATACTAGGTGCAATTCTGCCGATAGCTCTTGATATTTTCTCAGGTATTGATTCATATGGGTAAGACAAACACACATTGTGTAGTTCATGTGTTATCAAGAATATATTGTCGATGCCCACAGCCAACACTAAAAAAGGAATAACTTCTGCGATGATCAAGGTCGACTTGACACCTAGAATTGCAAGTATACCAACAGAGCATAACACCGAAAAAATAACTATCATAATACCAGCAAGAGCAATAGATATTTTAGTAGTTATAAAAGCATTTGGATCTTGAAGATTTGGAATACCATTGCTTAATGCTATTGAAGCATAAACAAACATAATCAAGTATGAGATAACAATCACTTTTATATCACTTTTTGTAGATTTATCTAATTCCTGTTCTAAAGATATCTCAGTACTAAAACTTAATCTCAACCCTTTTTGAGAAGCAGTATCTTGCAAATTCAAAAGATATCGTTCAAGTACGGCTTCCCAAGCTTGCGAATCCTCGTTAAGTAAATCATCTTGATAATTATTTGCCAATAAAGTGATTACCAATGCTTGAGATTCTAAGATGCTTGAATTACCATAACCGCCAAATAATAGTTCCTTTTTCAACGGTTGCTGGAAAAGCGGTAAACAATCTACCGGAACATCACTACAATGTTCCAAACTTGCTTTCCAGTGCTCGGTATTAAATTGATTGTAATCACCCTGAAAATATTGCGTAAATGATTCGATTACACAGTAATCATCAGTTGGTTTGAAACAGATATCTTCATAAGTTAACTTTTGTCCATCTCTAATCACAAGTCCTAACTCGTGTGTAATCTCATTCTCAACTTCAAACCACCATTCTAGAGTTTCATGATTCATAATTGAACCAGTCTCATTAACTAGAAAAATTTGTTCAGTTCTATAAAATGGTCCAAAGTTCTCATCAAAATACTGTTTCTGTCTATAAGCTTCAGAAGAAGAGCTTACCCAAAGATTAACCGGATTCTTCTCAAGTTGAACAAAATAAGAACATAAAGACAATATTGATGTAACAAATAATGTAGTCAAGATAATAAATTTTGGATAAAAAGCGCAGTAAAATGCTAATTTCCCAAACCATTTTTCTAATATTGCATTAATAACATATACTTCTTTTGCAGGAATCAAGGTTCTACTAATATTACTAGCCAAATCATCAGTTGTATCTCTTGTATCATCATCTATCTCAGTATCTTGAAACAATCTAGAGTACATTTCTTTTCTTTTTTTATAGTTTTGATATGAAATATACAGAACTTTTGAAATCAAATATAAAATAGGTGCTCCAATATATGCGACAATAACAAAAAATGAAAAGCATTTTAAATCACCTACCTTACATATACGATCTTCAGGAATAAATGGCAATGTTGGACATGAGTCATCGCAGTCTGCACATGCACATCTATATTCTCTATCGCTGCAAGCCTTTATGGAACCTTTACTTGGGACAACGTAATCAGGATATGATTTATTATCTGGCCAAATATAATTAATCTGGAATGGCGATCCACCCAACATCGGCTTCTCGTCTCCCAAAAATTTTAAAAATTGTTTGTAATTTTTAGCACCTCCACCAATCAAATCCATAGCGTAACCATTGGTAGCAGAAAACTTCATATTTTTGCAAGAATCATAAAAGTCTGATGCCCACTTAGGATCAACATAAGTATCTAATTCAACGACTATATCTTTCCCATTACTTGATTTGGCGGTTTTTGTAACATTGACAAACTGTGATTGGTTTGGTGAACATGTAAATCGGCAAAAATGATCAACAAAGTTGAATTCACAAGCAGGACACGATGAGATTAAAGAACTTGCCTTCTTTAGATTGCTTTGCAAAGTCACTACCTGATCATAGGTACAGCAAACTGGTCCCTCCTTATATTCATCTCCACATACATCAATCAACAAACCCCGCTGTAATAGCGTTGGTACCGAAGCTCTAATATTAGCTGGACACGGTAATTCTTGGCCAAATATACTCTTTTTACCACATGTATCAAAAATTGCGCAATAACCATCTTCGTGAATATTTGTTAAGGCAAGTGTTCTTTTCAACAAACAAAATATTAGATAATAGAAGAATACCATTATTAAATCCTCTATAGCTATAAGAAATGAAAGCAGTTATTAGAAAGATAAATTCTAACAAAAAAAAAAGAAAGAAAGATATAGACAAGTTAATTATGTATAGCTTTGCCTCTTCCTTCTGATAAAGGAAAAGCATGGCATGCAATGCTACTGCGCGCTTAAGCAGAAACTGTATTTCGCTTTGGTTTACTGGTTTTTTTTTCTTACATGTTCTTCTCATCATTGACATATGATTTGTTAAAGCTTTGACAAGACTTCAAAATTCCAAATCAATTGAAATTGTGTATAAAGAAACATCAGTTTTTTTTATATTAGAGAGAAAAGCTGCATCGAATGGATCATGAAAGCTATCGAATTGCCTAAATGTATTCCAGTTTTATCTTGGAACTGCATGGACTGGTCCGCAAATGGTACTCTCGCCATAGCTGTTTCTGATTTCATTTATATCATATATCCACAAAATCTACCAAGGCTCAATCTTAAACTTGAAAATAATAATTTTTTTGTTAGAAAATTAGATCCAATATCTATTTCTAGAGAGTTTACGTTTTCAATCCCTGATGAAAGAGTGGGGTCATCTGCCTTTTTTGCAGAGAATTCTATAATAAGTGTATTCTGGTCAAATTTGGATGCTACTAGTCAAGTATCACCATACCTTGCAGCTCTAACAAAAGATAGAAATTGTTTTATTTATGAACAATTTCAAAAGTTTGATGGATTGAGTTGGAAAATCAAGTATGATATGTTTGCATTATTAGCTCAATTATTCGTTGATCCCGATGCTATTGGCATATCACAAAATGAACTTAATAGAATTAAAATTGGTTCTTTTTCGTGGGTTGAAAAAACTAAATTGCCTGGACATCTATTTTTAATAGGCAATTATAGAGGTGACATTTTATTTGGAAAATTTACCAGTGACGAAAAAGTTGAAATAATTAAAGAGATGCCTTCCGTGGACATCAATGTGTCTATTTGGAATATTAAAGCTGGAAATTGGATATATTTGAAGGCATCAAAGGACTATGAGTTACCTATAATATATATACTTTCAGATAACTCCGTTTGGTTCATCAACTTGTCTCACTCCATGGAAAACGATACTTTCAGTTTTTCTGAGCCAATTAATGTCTTGGCCAAAAGCGAAAGTGTAATATCTACTTTTGAATTGTATAATTCTTTAAATCATGGGACCTTTGTTGTATTTACTTCATGTTTGGAAGCAAATATTTTTTTTTTAAACACAAAGACAAAGCATAAATACGAATTTCCAGTTTTTGGTGATTATAAACCGATATTTTCAGAAGGAGTTTCAGACGTTCAGATTTTATTCTGCAACTCCAATATTGATTGTAAAATGTTAAGCAAGTCAAATTATAATAGTCCATGGTTATTTGCAATATATGTGGATGAAATTACTGGCTGCCAACAGAAGGAAATTGATACTTCGGAGATTTCTATATTTGTTGATGCAATGTCTACATATGTTCAAAACCAAAATGTTATGTCCAACGACTCATTGGTATTCCGCATTTATTCTATATGCAATAATAAGGATAATAACTCAGTGGCGTTTTCATATAATATATTTGATCCGCATTTCATGAGTCCCATAAGAATAGGCGAAGTAGTGACTTTTGTTAAATTTTTGCCGACAATTAAGAAAGTAAAATCAAATACTCTCAAAAGCATTATAAATGTTGATGAATGGTTGAATAAAAAAGGAACTTCTGATAATTGGTTAATAGAGAAGCATACATTGATGGCACAAATAATAGAAGATATTGATATGTCGAACTTTACTACAAGAGAAACATTTGATGATGTTTTAACGGAATGTTTAGAGTTCGAGATGCCCGAATTTTTGTTTAGTGATGATGATGATTTCCATGAAGTTTTGGCAAAAAATATTTTTGAATTTTTTGGGGAAAAAAGTCAAGCTGGTATCGTTTTAAGAAAATTGAAATTGTTTTACTTGTTGGCTCACTATCCTGAGAAGCCTTTTTATAATTTGAAGGAACTAGTATCTGAGATTAAAAAGAGAGAGGAGTTGGAATTTTATGAATTGAATAAGAAGTTGTATCATGAATTGAAAGAGAAAATTGATAGCAAAATATACTTTTTGACATGCTGTATAATATATAAACATATTAAACATTTCAAGCCATTGCTAGACGATGAATATGATAAGGCAATCAAGTATATGGTAGAAGCAGAATGTCGTTCAGATATATCTGCCGATGAAACATTAGGCACAGTGAATCTTCCTGTTTATGATGGGATCATGAATTTATCTTTTCAAATTAGTAAGAAGAACTCTGCCAGTGATCACTTGATAGATTTTAATAAAAATTTATGGAAACGTTGTTCGAAATCATTACTACCACTTTTGACTCCCGATGTTTTGTCTTGCAGCGTTTGTCAAAGTGAATCTGTGATAGCTGATCATTTTAAGTCTTCCATACTTGTACCAATTTTGGCAAATACCAATAATTTGTGTATCTACTGTGATGGTGCCATGTACAAGAGATTATAAGCATTTTACAATATAAAGTTTTAACTTGGACCTGGTTATGTGCGTTTGTAATATAAATGTAAATTCATTGAAAAGAAAAAGACAAACTGAATATTAGAAAAATAACAAAAACCTTCTCGTGCGAAGAGAAACATCAAATCAAATAATTTTCTAGATCACTACAAGAAAAAAAAAATTGTACATTGGTAATACTTTTTTGATAATACATCTCATAAATTTTTGTTTTACTTTCATTTTTATTTAAATATTGCATGTACTTTTAAAGTTAATTGAGAAGGGTTCTTTCAGTTATCCGCTATAAAAATAAAAGGCAATAGTCCGTTTTATATTTTAAAGAAACAAGTCAGCGATAGCCACAACAATGAACAAAGAACTTTCGTTGATACTTTTCAGAATAAATAGAAGCAAACCGCTCAAATACTCGATAGGAGCAATAGTTGCCTTATTTGCGTTAGTTTTTTTCAATAAGATCATATTCCTGGGATTTTCATCAAAGCTGGGATCTGAATATGAGGGTATCTCCGACGATGGTTTTGATTTATCAAACATTGAAGTGAATAACCTTTTATCAAGCGGAAAAGTGTTAGATAAACGAGAATTACCACAGTTTCAGTTGAAATCCCCATACCTAAATAATGATGTTGAAGAACAGAACTACGAATTCAATGGCAATATATTGTTGAGAAACAATCATTATGTCAGATTGACCGAAGAAAAGAAGCATCAATCTTCTAGTTTTTTCAGTAATAAGAAATTCACAGAAAGATCTTTCATTATGGAATTCAAGTTTTCTCTCCATGGTAAAGGTGATGTAACTGGTTTTCATGGTGATGGTTTTGCTATCTTTTTCACCACTGATAAATTACCGGAAGGCGAATTATTTGGTGTTAATGAATATTATAATGGGTTTGCAATATACATTGATACATACCGCAATGGTAGAAGCGGCGTGTTCCCGTATGTTATTGCAGCTACCAATGATGGAACTCAGCCATATGATAAAGCCAATGATGGCAAAGCCAATGAAATTTCAGGTTGTATTGCTAGAAGTCTTTGGAACCCTTCTCGTGGTTATACTAAAGGTCGTTTCATCTACATTCAAGATGGATATATTTCTTTGGATTTTGATTATAGTGGCGACGGTGAATGGACTAATTGCTTCACTTTGCAGGATATACACTTACCTGAAAGTATACATGTGGGTTTTTCTTCGCAAACTGGTGATTTACATGAAAATGTTGATATTGTAGAGAATCATTTGTATGAACTATATGATTATACTGGTCAACCTGTTACTCGGTTTGAAAGATTGGTTGAGATTTTGGACGATCCAAACTCTCCTGATAAGTTTAAGGAGATTGTACAAGAATACAAAGCAAACGATAATACGAGAAGATCTAGAAAAGTCACTGAAAAGAAAGATGTTAAAAAGACTAGAAAAACATTGAGAAGATTACAAAATGCTGAGAAAAGAATAAAAAAAGAAGCAGAAGAAAGAAGAAAAAGAAGGAAGGAAGCTATAAGTTCATTTTTCAATTCCATTAAAAAATACTTTTACATTTTGATTTTTTTGGTAGTTGCATATTTCGCCACTGTGGTATTCAGAGTTCAAAGGAGAAAGCAATTGAGAAAACAACGTGCAACTGGGTTACTTAGTTAAAGTAAGTGAAGTACCAATACATTCTTTTTGTTGATATATACTTCTCATATGTGGTGAAGTAGCAAATGATTTCGGCATGTGTATATATACCAGTTGTGTACATAGTAGTAAATTACAATTTTTTTTATTTATATTATTTTGCAAAGAAATCTATATCTTCACATATTACGTAAAAGTTGACTATTTAGATAATATTTAAAGCGTATGCATTTTGTTATTTCTATAACTCATCGTGAACGGTTTCAGTATCTTGTTGCTTTGATTTTTTTATTGATTCTTTTTTGGTAGCTTTTAAAGCCTTTTTAATTTGGCTTAATTTTTTGCCTTGTTTAAGGCTTTTGATGATTTCATACCTTTCGCTATTAGGGCCTTCAACAGGTTTAATAGAATATTCAGTGGAAAGATAATTGTGTATATTCTCTTTAGAGATTTCATCACAAAATAGTTTTGGGATAGGTGATATATTTGATTCATACACAAAAAATGTTGGCTTCTTAATATCTGACTGATCCAACATTGAAATATCGATGATATGTTTTTCAGAAAAAGAATTCTTAGCATCAAAATATGCAAAATCAACAACACCTAAATAGTCAATAGCTAGAGATTTCAAAAATAAACTTGGTTTGGCTTTGGAATCAGAAAGTAAGATCATCTTCACTTTATCACCTTTAGCCTTAAGAAAAGACTTCAAGCTATCATCACTGAATATTCTCTTCACATAATTCTTTACTCTAGTTTGTGCATACTGAACAACGCCCTTGGTAGTCCTTTCGCCACTGTAGTTTTCATTAGCAAAACCCAGCATTGCGTGCTTCTTAGATTTAGGAGGATTTTTTTCTGAATATTTAGGTGGTCTAAAAAGCTTAACTGTTGGAAATCCTTCAATTTTATATTCAGCACATAATGGTTTATTTTCTTGAAGATCACAATTAACTGCAAATACATTAATTAAATCTTTCAACTGCCTTCCTGCTTTCTTGTATCCAAATTTGAAATTATTACAATGACCACACCATGGAGCATAGAATTCAACAACAGAGGTGTAATTTGTAGTTAAAACTAATTCACTAAAAGTGTCAGGGTTTAATTCTAAGACCTCTGATTTTTCATAGAATCCATCAGCCAATACATTACTTAAAATGATGCAAAAAAGTAATATACTGCATAACAAACTTTTAAACATATTCGTTTCTTATTCCTTCTAGATTGATCTTCTTCCTAATAGAATTATCTTTATATATATATCGGCACCAATTAAAGGTAATTGTTAGGTTTCGACCTCATTTTAATTAATTCTGAGTGGGTGAATATTAAGAACAAGCACAATTGAACAGTGCTGTATAACCAGATAGTCTGCAGAATTCACTGATCCCTTGCGAAAAGCTTGAAAAAATTTTTTTCTTTGAAATCTTTATTATTACGTTTGATTAATTACAGATACAAATCAATTAAGAGGTTATTTTGATATCGATACGGATACTAGAAATACATTTTTCGAAAAAGGCAATCTACTAGCAAACGATAAAGAACCTTCAAGAATGATTACCAAATATTTTAGTAAAGTCGTTGTTAAATTTAATCCATTAGGAAAGGAAAATAAGGTTGCCAGAGTATTCTTATCTTCCATTCCACCAAAAATGAGAGGTGTTTGTAAAATAAATAACCAACTTATCTATGGTGATAGCACGGTTAAACCAGTTATTCAAGTCACTTTCAAGGATAAGTATTTCATTGAAGCTGACCCAACCAAATTGAACACTTTGGAACTTTCAAATTTGCTTGATGGTCATTCCAGAAAATTAGCCATGAAAGAATCAACTGAAAACTAGGTAATTTCAAATTAAAGATTGTTATCCATTGTTTAACAATAACGATGACTATTTAAAAATTGCATGTAACAATTAGTTGAATTAGTGGAATTATTAGAAAACAGTTTTAAGTTAGAGCGACCTTTCCTGTTCCAGTATCTATTAGCTTAATTGAAGATAAGATCAGTTATAGAATATAACACCATTGGATAAGATAGCAAATATGTATTTTAGAAAAACCATTCTTTTTTTTGTCTCCTTTTTATCTCGTCTATTGGCTGTACTTTTTGTACAACGATAGAAAAGAAATCCCTCGCCCATTTACCGTGTAAATATATGAATTACCTTGAATTATTTTATGTAAACATTTTTTCAAGAAAGCTTAGAATAAATAGTGGCTTGATTTATTGAATTGACAAGATCTATCTATTTAATTAATTCATTTAAATTTCTAGGGTCATTATAAACCCAATGCAATCTTAAAATTCCGGACAATGTTGGAAATTTGAACATTTTAACTTGCAATTTAAGTTCACTTTCTTCGTATTTAGATACTAGTTTTTTTAATTTTTCAGTCACTAGATCCTTGTTATTTATAAGTTCTGAAAAATTAGACCCATACCCTAAAAATTCTAAAAATTGGGAGTCATTTATGAAAACAACTTCAAATATACATTGAAAAACAATTGAAATGGGATTTAACTGATACAGTTCTGTTTGTGATAGATGGTTATATATCAAGAAATCAATATCATATATATTTCGGATCCTGAAATACTCGGATTGTGAATCTGACGCACTTGGTGATAATTTGCCATCATATATAGTTACGTTCGTTCCGAGAACCTTAATGGGTTTATCTAAGAATTCTACTTTATCCAAGTTCATAGCATCATATGTGTTGTAAATTGGAAAATCATTTGAATCTGCATCATTATTCATTTCGATCTCAATATTTCTTCTATACTCAATACTATCTTGTGAACTTTCCACATCATCTTCGAGCTCTTCATATAATGAATCATCAACATCTGCATAGTCATAATCCATATCTATTTCCAGCAAGTCTACTGCACACAATTGATTACCTATCAGTCGCTGACCAATTCTACTATCATGAGTTATATCCAAAGCTATCGGAACGTCTATAGCATCGTTTATAAAAGAATGCGTATGAATGATTTCTTCAATATTACTGTCTGATAGATTTGAAACATCAACATCATTCTGATAAAATTCCACCGTGTATTGTTTTTCTGATAATACTTTTTTTACGTCAATGTAACCTTTGTAAGCCTTCAAGTATTCGTGAAAACCATTTTCATCCGATACTGCCCACTCTATTCCGCAGAAATTGAGAATGTTGTTGAATAACGTATTAACCAATCTTTTATTAAGTTTAACAAATTGGTAATCAATTAAACTAATTGAGTGTATTTTCCCTTCAAATCCAAATGATGAAAATTTTGTTTGTGCTTCCACCATGACAAAAAGATAATTTTCTTTGAAAGAAATTTTTCGATCACCAAATGAGAGATTATATTCATCTATATCTATTATTCTATTTAATGATCGGGAATAATTGACTAGTACTCTGTCAACAGCATTGTCAAAACAAATTAATGGAAAAACTTCATTTGGCATTATCATATGGTTTCCAATAAAGTATGAATTCATTTTATTTTCGTTTGAATATCCTGTGAAATCAGTCACTAGAACCTTAGTGAATTTCAGTGACTTGACAATTTGAAGTACCAAGAAAGGAAGCTTAATTCTGCTGCCTTGCTTCTGTTGTTCGGATATATCCGATATTTGTTTCACAAGACTCATGTCAAATTATAAAGTAAATTAATTAATGTATATTTGAAACATCCAAATATAAACGTTATTTAAATATATATGTTATTTCCTTCTTATATTTTGTTTGGAATCATTTACTTCTATTATCGATATCTAATAAGTACTCATAATGTTGAATTAATGTTAAAAGCGCTGGTCAATTTTCTTTTTTTTTACTCAATAATATTTTAAAGTTGAGAGCCTGAAGAAAAAAATTAGGAGTATATGCTTTAAGCTCATCTCTTTGATTTCATTCGAACATTCTATAAATTTTGTATAAGAATAATACAACATTACCAGTATTTATAAGTGTTACAAAGCTCAATATTTTGCATTCAAATAATAAATAAATAGAAAATGCCGTCTACACATAACAAAGATAAGCCATGGGATACTCCAGATATAGATAAATGGAAGGTTGATGAATTTAAGGAGGAAGATAATATTTCAGGAAAATCATTTGCTGAAGAATCTAATTTTGTTATATTATTTCCAAAATACCGTGAAGAATATTTAAGACAAATATGGCCAGAAGTTACAAAGGCCTGTGAAAGTCGTAAATTATCATGTTTATTAAACTTGGTCGAGGGTTCTATTACTGTTAAAACTACATTGAAAACATTCGATCCATATGCTATTATCAAAGCTCGTGATATGATAACGCTTTTATCTCGTTCAGTTCCATTTCCACAAGCAGTTAAAATTTTAAATCAAGAAGATATCGGATGTGATATTATCAAGATTGGCAATTTTGTATCCAATAAAGATAGATTTATTAAAAGAAGACAAAGACTTGTTGGTCCTCAAGGTAATACTTTGAAGGCTTTAGAATTGTTGACTAACTGTTATATTTTGGTTCAAGGTAATACTGTTAGTGCTATGGGTCCATTTAAAGGTTTGAAAGATGTTCGTAGAGTGGTAGAAGACTGTATGAAGAATATACATCCAATTTACAATATTAAAGAATTGATGATTAAGAGAGAATTATCAAAAAAGCCAGAATTAGCAAATGAAGATTGGAGTAGATTCTTGCCAAACTTTAAAAAAAGGAATGTTGCTCGTAAGAAGCCTAAAGCTGGTAAAAATGCTGCTGCTAAGAAAGTTTATACACCATTCCCACCTGCTCAAACTCCTAGAAAGATTGATTTACAAATTGAAAGTGGTGAGTATTTCTTGAATAAGGAAGAAAAAAACGCTAAGAAGTTGCAAGAAAAACGTGATAAGCAAAAAGAAAAACGCAATGAGAAGGACGAAATTAGAAAATTGGATTATATTGCACCAGAGGAAGAGTAAACAAGCTAAATTTTATTTTTCTTCATATTTATTTATATATAGGTGTTTGAACAGAATAAGTATTGGTTATTTTTTATTTTTAGGCTGTAGTTTTCTGTTGTTACTGTTATTTTCTAAATTATACTTTGAAAGTATTTTTGTTGATAGGAGTTAACGCTAAATTTGGTAGGATGAAAAATCACAAAGAAAAAAATTTGTAAAAAAAAAGAATACAGAACTTCAATCACCACAATCTATTATTCTAACAGAACACAAGTAAAATAGCTTAACCCACTTAAAATGAATTGTATCAGCCAAAATTATAATTATGGTAATAATCCTAGAGAAGTAGTAAAAAGATACTATTTAGAAGACAATCAGAAAACATACGGGAAAGTAAATTTGTATATATTTATTCATGGCGGAGCATGGAGAGATCCAGATAACACATGTGATGATTTTGATAAGTTTTCCCACAATATTTTAAATAATAAACCAGTAAATAGTCAAAGAGAACTTGAAGTATTTTCTATCGATTATAAGTTATCACCGGCATTCAAACATCCATCTTTTTTACATGATGCAATTAAAGCGGTAGTTAAGATTCTACAATTACTTAATGTCACAAATTTCGATGAATTATCCAAAACAATAAACAAAGTTTGTATTTGTGGTCATAGTGTTGGTGCCGCCATAGCATTGCAGCTCATCAATTGTGGAGATTTCAAAAGTATTAATTTCTTGGATGAAACTGAAAGAACATTATTGGATAATTTTGTCAAACAAAAAGTTACCAACTTAATTTTATTAGATGGTATCTATAATTTGAGATCCTTGCTTCAAGAGTATTCAAAATATCAAACTTTTGTCGAAGAAGCACATGAATCATTGAATTATGCTTATGAGGCTACTGATTTCATGGAAATGATGAATACTCAAAGGAATTATAACTTTAGAATATTAATCGTTCATTCTAAGAAAGACGAATTGCTATCCTTGGGACAAGCTAATGAATTCATCGAAAATTTCCAAAGGAATTTTAGTATATCTAAAATATATGACAATTTTGGAAAGCATAATGATGTTTATGTCAATGAAAAAGTATGTTCAATAATAATTGAAGAAACTCGATTTATTTAATAACTTTCGTTGTATATATATTTAATAAGTAATTATTGTATTTATATTAAACCTTCTTCATCACCAAAGACTTTCTTTCTCCACTCTCTTAATCTCTTCTTCTTAGAAACTTTTCTTTTATCCCTTTGTACTAATTCTGGATCTCTGTAAGGAGCCAACTTTTTTAAACTTATATAATCATTCAAATCATTGTCAGAAGCAAGTAAGATTTCTCGCTGCGTTAAACCAAACGTTTCAGGTTCAACTTTTTTATATTTGAATCTAATTTCGTTGCTGCTATCACGCGCCTTTTCTTCATCCTTTTCAACCTCTTCTTCAATTTTAAAAATGTTTGATTGAACAATTTTTTCAGCATGGTCTTTCAAAGATTCTTTTTCTTTTTTTTTCGTTTTCTTTTCTACCAATTTATCTTTCTTTGATTTTTTTGTTGGAAAGTCTTCGCTTACTACAACACCTTCTTCTTCTTCAAGCTTGTGTTTTTTATCTTTCTTTTTCTTTTCTTCATAGAATTCATTCATGATTTCATCATCTTCATCGAACACAGGCTTACCTTCATCAGCATAAAATTTTTCATTGAAGATTTCACTCATTTTACTGTCCCACTCAACATCATCAAAATCATCTTTTAATAAAGAATCACCAAACACTTTCCTGATAACTTCAATATCAACAGCTTTACCATTTCCATTGCCATTCTGATCACCATTTATAGAATTTTTAATTTCTTCAAGACGATCCATAACTGTGTTTACTTTTTCTTGTTTCTTTTTCTTCAATTTCTCTTCATGTTGTAGTTTTTCTTCTTTTTTCTTTTCTTGTTTCTTCAAACGTTGTTTCTTTCTACTGTTCATATTGGAACGACGCATAGTGGCTTGGTTTCTTGCATATGAAATAATATCAGCGCTTGTAGCATCTTCATACCTATGATTATATATTCTTTCAAAATTCTCCGCAGCTTCATCAAATTTCTGTTCTCTTTTAATCTCATCTTTATCATCTGTACCGATATCCATACTTTCAAAATCTTTTTTTGATTTTGGAATCCATGCATTTTGTTCGATAAATGAGGAGAGAAATTTCTCTTCATCGATATTTGGATTAGGAAGCGCAATTGATGGTTCTCGGGCATTGTTCTCTTCTTCGGAAGCTTTCCTTGGTTTTTTCTTCAAGAATCCATCACCATCATCATCATCATCATCATCAACACCATCATCATCACCTTCAAAGACATCATTAATTTGATCTAACAACTTATTTCTTTCATCTCTTTGAATCTCCACGTATGTCTTTGGTTTATTTTCTTCTTCTTCCTCTATATCCTTCCCACCATTTTCAAGAAGATTCATACGATGATAGTCTTTCAAATAAATAGGTTTTTCCATTTTGTCCTCTTTGACTAACAACTCAGCAACTGCCTCTTCAGGACTCTTAAAAAATTTAATATCTTTGTTCAATAAAATGGAATTATCATCGCTTTTTAAAGCTGTTAAAATCTTATTAATTTGTTGATCTGTTTCCGGATCCAATAATTCGCCAAATTCATCCTCTTCTTCTTCAGAATCTTCTTCTTCTTGTTCAAATTCAGAAGCTTCTTCTTCTTCAGAATCTGGTTTCTTTGTAACTGGTAGTTCCTTTTTATTTATAATCTCTTCCTTGGTCTCTGGCGATACGTTTTCGGATCCATCCTCTTGCTGTTCTTTTTTAACTTCAATATCTCTAGCCTTTCTGGCAGCAGACTTCTTTCTAGGCATTTCTTTTTTTTTGTAAAAATATAAATATTTTCGTATTTATCCTTTTGTAACGTTAATATTTCGTTCATTAGAGAATAGTTAATGTGAAAGACATAAGCGTTTTGTCGAACTTATCATCGTCATCTCATCTCTATTTTTGTGTGTGCATGGAAAAAAAAATGAAAAAAAAAAAAATTGTTAGCACACAATCAAAAATATTAACGCATGTGCTATTCACGTGATCATACCTACAAATCATATTTTGCGTAGGTTATGAATTCAATAATATAGCATAATTAAATATCGAACCTTGGTTTTGTGTTTTTTTTTTCTGTTTATCAAACATTAAATACATGTGGAAAAGAAAAATAAGAAGAGACTAGCAATAATCTTTCAAATATAATAATAATAAAATGAGATAAATATGTTATCCCACGTGTGAGAAGTCATTGAACTTTATTATTTCTATAGTTACTTGTTCAACATGCATAGTAGTATAATACAATCTCAGATGTGCTTAAGGTTATCCAACTTGGGTCACTTATTATATGATTCTTCATTAGACTGTAGCAAAAAAAAAAAAAAAAAAAAAAAAAAAAAAAAAAAAAGAAGATATTGAAGCATTTACTTCGTTCTGTGTACATATAAAAAAAATTAACACGAAAAAAACCCTACTATTGACTGAAAATAATAGTGTATTTTTCTAGAGAGTTGTTGCCCAATAAGAGCAGAAATATAATAACATTTATACCTAGTGATATCCTCTTTCTTTTACTATTTATTTTGTTGGTTCTTTTGTTTCCGAGAAAGAAAATCAGTTATTTTGATATATTGCCACCGAAAGCAGAATTATGGTTAGATATTCACATTCAACCAGCAGCTTTTCCCCCTCTCAAACTTAGAAGAAAAAGAAAAGAAGATAGAAGGTCTCTCTTTGTATCACGATATACAATTTCTTGAAAAATTGAAGTAATATCACAAACAGACAGTCCAGTACGTCATTCAAACCTACAAAATAATAATTTCAGCATGAAATTCGGAAAACATTACCAAGAACAATTACAAACGCTGGGAGTACCACAAGAATGGATAGATAAAGCTGTTAAATATAAAGAATTGAAAAAAGTGATACATAAATACATGATCAATCTTGAAAGATTAGGATTGGATAAAGAATGTTTGAAAATCTTGCTATCCGAAGGTGAACTGCAGATTATTATAAATGATCAAAATTTTGAATGTTCACAAGAAGAAGAAAAGCAGCAACACCAATTTCATAATGATGAATTAGTGAGGATGACTACGAATTCTTCTGAATTCTCAATTGGTAAATATTTGAGTAGAGATAAGTCATGGGGTTTCCGAAAACAGCAAAATAGTGCATGTCCGTCCTCTTCGGCATCAACAGTTTTAGCACTGGAGGAATTTCGTTATAAAAATAACCCATTTGATGTTAATACATCGTTGCCTGGATCTACAGCATCGTCAGTTTATAGTTTTGATGAATTTAATAATAATGAGCAGAATAAGAATAAGAATAGTTTTATTTCGCAGAACATTAACAACCGTAGTGAGCATACTGATAAAATTAGAAAGATTGGACAATTTTCAGATGAGGAATTCGATGTTACAATAATAGCATTACTGGAGGAAAAAATTGAAATTGAGAAACCGTTTGCAAAATATCGATTCAATGATGATAAGAAATATTCACATCCAAAATTGCAATTGTATCTTATAAACCCAACGTATCATAATAATAAAGGGATACAGCAAAATGAAAGCATAAATAAAGATATCTTATCTGAAGGAATAATCTTGAAAGTATTTGGATATTTTAATAAGATAAACAAATCAGTGAAGAAGTTAAACACTGAAAATATTGATTTCCCGTATATATTAATGAATATCAGTGCCAACAATGACGATTACTTTTTCCGAACCATAATTGACGAAATTGATGTATTGGACATGCTAATCGAAGAACAACATAAATATCTAGGCATCAAGATTCGAAACACTAAAAAAATTGTGGAATCATTCAGCAAACCAAATAAATTCAGAAGTGATAAGAGCGTTTGGAGACAAATCTTTGAAATTTACACTGAGTATCGGATTTTTTTTCAAACTGATGATCTTCATGGTGAGAGACCATTCGGTGAAGCTGAACAACGATTAATATCATTTCAAAAGGAAATAATTCAATCACATTTATCATCTAAATTTAATCATAAACAATCGAGATTAGCATTAAAAGAATTCATCGGACTCAATGCTGAATTATTAATTTCTTTAAAATACTCTTCCTTGAATAAAATCGCCACCCAAAAAATTTTGAAGAAATTCGATAAACAAACTTCATTTGGTGTTAAGAGTACATTCCCATCTATTTTTTTAAATAGGGGCAATTCTTTTTTAAAGAAATCAATGGTTTACGATATATACACCAGCATATCATCTGAGGTTGTATCTATAGTTCCTATGATTGAAAACCACTATGATTGTCCAGTGTGTTTCATGTTAGCATATCGACCAATTACCCTCGATTGTGGACATACCTTCTGTTTGCAATGTGTGCTAAATATAAAAAGTGATATTTTAGCCAAACGAAAAAAGAAAAAACTTTTAAGTAGTAATATTGAAGATGGAAATTTTGATGAAGAAGATGCATGTCCAGTTTGCAGAGCACATACTATTGAACTTGCAGATATCACCAATATCAATTTGGAAATGATGAATTTTATGGAATTACATTTTCCTAAAGAATGTCAAGAAAAGATTAAATTGAGAAGAAAAGAAATTGATGAAGAAAGACAGCAAAAGTATTACCAATTGGTAAATCTGAGAGAAGGCGCGGAATGTGTAATTTCTTAATATCTAATAGCAGTAAATTATATAAAAAACAATAAATGTAACTTATTATTATTTGTTGTAATATATACCAAGTAGTTTTCAAAAATTATAGGACAATTTAAATATTATCATAGTATGCCGGATCCGGTTATCAATGATGAATTAAGCTTTTTTCGATGTAAAATTAGTTGCCGCCTAATGCTTAATGATAAAAAAAAGCATAAAGTGAATAACGCGCGAGTAACTCTGCATTCATAGATAACAGCATAGCAGAAAGTACCGAGCGTGAAAGAATAAGAGAGAGAAAAAAAAATGAAGAATATTGACTATTGAAAAGAAACAATGTTAAGGACATTTAGTTTATAAATGGACACTTTCTTGATCTTTTGTTATATTGCCAGATATATAGATAAATACTGTCAGATATCTCTACCCTGCTGTTTGTAGACAATTGGAAAAGAAAAGAATAAGAGATATTATAAAAGCAAAAATGACTTCTCCTAATTTTAATTCTAATTCAAGAGCAGTACCAATCAAAAGGAATAAAAGAAATTCTTTTCTTGATGCAGGTGGCCCAAACTCGATAAGCGAATTTGCCAATTCCTATTCCAGAATACAGAGTCATTTTTCGAATATCATTATAGCTCAAGAACAAGTTCCTCCTCCTCCTCCAACATCTCCATTTCTTAACAATAATCCAGCAAGTAGAAGTATACCCGACTTGACCAATTCCCCAAATCATTATTATGGAAGTATTGAAGATTATGATGACGATAACAGTGACTTCAATGATCCTAGTGTTTGGTCGCAAGCATTAGATGACGAGCTGCAATTAAACTTTCCACAACAAAGTACTCCTCGTGGAAGACAGTTCTCGATTATTTCAAGGTATAGTACTCGACCAGAAGACAGAACCATAGCTGCTAAAATTGAAGGTAAAAGTACAGCACCGCAAACTATTTTTAATTCTATTAATATCTTAATTGGAGTTGGACTTTATTCATTATCATTTGGTTTCAAATATTCCGGACTTGTATATGGTGTTTTATTATTAATTATTTGTGGATGTGTCACTGGATATTCCGCTATTTTGATTGGCCGTTGTTTAAAATTGAATAATAAATTAATGTCATATGGAGATATTGCTAAGTACTGTTATGGAAACACCGCATTTCTCTTTGTTGTTGTTTCATTCTCGCTAGATTTGATAGGTGCAGCAGTAGCTTTAATTTTATTATTTTCTAATTCGTTTCATACTTTTTTTCCAAATGTGTCGGAGTACGAATTTCAAATAATGTTTTGTTGCATAATTTTAATTATTTCATTATTGCCATTGAACATTTTGGCAAACTTAAGCTTTATTGGAATTGTTTGTACAACCGGTACTGTGATTGTATGTATAATTGCAGGACTCTCAAAGCCAACAGGTCAAGGATCCTTAATCTCACCATCTCCAATTTATTTTTTTCCATTAGAATATAAATATTTGTTTGTTTCCCTAGGGATTTTTTTGGCACTTTTTGGAGGACATGCAGTTTTCCCAGAATTGTATCAAGATATGAGACATCCTTCAAAATTCGGGAAGTCGCTCACCGTCGCATTTTCATTTACCGTTTGTATAGATATGGTTGCTGCATTAATTGGATACTTGATGTTTGGAAATGATGTGGATGAAATTATGACTAATTCGGTAATGACTTGTGAAGGATATCCTAAATGGGTACCTATGGTATTGTGCTTCTTCTTGGGCTTAGTTCCTTTAACTAAAGGGCCACTAGTTATTAGACCGGTAGCCACAGTACTCGACCAATATTTCAATGTTTATGACGATCCTAATCCCTACCATGTTATGAAGATTGTCGATAAAGGAATCGTGGTGTTTATTGCATTTTTAATAGCTAATGTGTGTACCAGTTTTGCCCAGGTAATGGCAATTATGGGATCATTAATCTGCTTCACTATCTGTATTACTTTGCCTGTGATGTTTTACTATAAAATGTACTATGATCAGTTGCCAGTATGGAAGAGAAGACTGTTTGAATTGGGGATTTGTGTCAGCGTATTCTTGACGATAACGGGTACCTATGCAGCTATTTTTTTCTGAGATCATCTTAAGGTCCATAAACATAATAAAAATTTACTATTGCTAATAGTACCATTATAACTAATATTCTTATCTTTTATATCCATCTTTTTTTATCCTGTTGATTTAATAATACTGATAACAAACAAATAGAAATGTGTAGATGCGAGTGTGGTAACGAATAAAGAAAGAGGTCTTGTGCCATCTGAATAATAATCACGGAGAAAAAGAATATGGCATATGTCAAACTTTTATGTTCTAATGTACTTATGTACTTATGTACTTAAATAAAAATGTACTAATGTAAATTTGTATTAACTTACATATGTATTGGTGTATCGATGTACATATTGCATTTTGACTAAATGTTTAAACTATAAAATAATAATTGTCTTGTGACTCCACGTGGGGCTCCAGAATTTCCCTTTGTGAAGAAAGGCGATGACGACCCTCAGTTAAGCCACAAACGTTTTTAATTGAAATTAATTTATTATATTGAGCAATTTTATCTTCATTTTTCAGCATTTGATATATATATAAATCTTTCATTTTTTCCCTTTCTTTTTCTCTTTTCTGTTTTTATATATCTTGGTGATTATATAGAAATTACAAACATAAATATTAGAATGGCACCTAAATTCAGACCTGGCCAACCACGATTTGTAGTCCCACAAGTAGGTGATAAAATAGATGAAGGCTTAGATGCAAACGTCGATGCTACTTTGAACTTTGTTCCTCTTACTCCTCAATATTCGATAGCCAGTTTGAATTACATAATTGATAGACGTGCAAGAATAGGTTCTGCATTATCATTATCCATGTTTTGGAGCATGAAAAGCTTTCCGATTTTTATATCTATTAATGTTCTTATATTAGCAATTAGACTCTCATCCCAATTGAAGTACAATCATTGGTATAATTTATTGGACGCTACCAACTTTATGCAATTTATGATATTTTTAACTGCTAGTTTAGCTTCTTCTTTACTTTTTTACAAAAGATGTTGCTGGTTTATCAATGAAGAATTGGATCAACTTAATGAGACTGGTGATAGCAAATCATTCAATGGAGTAAATTTGAAAACATTTGCAGTTATGGATACCCAAGAAGAGTATCTCAAATTGGCAAAAAGTGCTAAACTTCCGTATGTAGACGGTTCTCAAGTTGCATTATATAGAAATATACCAATTGGAATTGTATCTGTTCAAAAAGACACAGAACCACAAGAAAAAGACCATTCGGATAAATATTTCATTTCAGCAATGGCGGTCAAATATGTCTATATTAAAGCAGGGCTTTACCTTGATCTAAGCACATGGGCTATCAATTATGTCAAAAAGAAGCTTAACAAAAAGAATAGAAGCACAGTTCTTGAAATTGAAATTTTTGATTCTGAAGATGCTGTAAAGCAGGCATTATTAGACAACGGTTTCAAATGTATTAATACCAAACGTATTGATCATAGAGTTATCGGTCATTATTTTGATCTTACTAAATCGGTTTATAGATACACTTTTTAAGTTTTTCTTTTTTCTACAGTATAGAAGATGTGCATTATATAAATAGCTATTAATTAATGAACAACCATCGTTATTCTTTTCTTCTAAACTTGTAACATAAAATACTGCGAAATTTTGACTTGAAACTTTTCTTCATTTTGGCTGATTATAATGTCGGATAGTTGTGATTATTAATTTAAATGATTTTCTATTATATTATTTTTAAGACTTTAGCTGCATACAATAATAACAAATTGAGGGGTGGAGGAAAGTTCTCCGATCAATAAGTGACCATCCACAATATAAGAAAAAAAAATTGCACGAAATAGAATACGTAATTATTCGTTTCTGGAGGAAGAACAATAAAAAAACAGCAAACGGAGTACGATGTTTTCAACTTCGAAAACCACACTTTTGACTTTCAAAAAATGTATAAATACAGCAGAAATTCCCGCTTTTTTTTGGCATATTAAATTAATGAAGTTGTTTCAAACGAGGAAAAAAAAGCAAAAAAAAAAAAAAATAGATTATTTTACATTTATATATCTATTTTCAATCATTCAATCAATTTTAAGAATCAATTCAAATAGTAATAGTATCCAATATGGCTGCTGAAAAACCTTTAAAAATTGGTATCGTTGGTACAGGTGTATGTATTTTCATTTTCAACAACCAATTCAATTTCAAATGATAAATGAAGCTAACTAACATTAATTCTAGATCTTTGCCACTGATAATCATTTACCAAACATTCAACACCTTGAAAAAGAGTTCCTAGTTGTGGCAGTTGCTAATCGTACGATCTCCAAGGCTGAAGTATTTGCTGAAAAGGCAAAAGTTTCCGACAAATCAAAAATTTACTCTGACTATGAAGATTTGATCAATGACAATTCGGTTGACGTCATTGATGCGTTATTGCCTGTTGAGTACAATTTTGGAATCATTGAAGCTGCTGTCAAAGCAGGCAAACCGATCTGTATTGAAAAACCGATCGCTAACAATTTAGAGAACGCTCATAAAATTGTAGACTTGTCCAGATCTACGGACGTTCCAATTGCAATTTTGGAAAATTGGCTTTTCAAAGCAGCTTTGAAAGTTGTGAAGCCTTTGATCTCCCAAATTGGTCAAGTTGCAGGTTTCAATTATACTGCCACTGGTCCATTTGACGCCAAACGTAAATACATTGACACTCCATGGAGAGCCCACCCAAAACATATTGGTGGATACTTATCAGATGGAGGAGTTCATCAATTAGCATTCCTTGTCGACGTTTTGGGTGAAGTTGATACCGTGTCTGCCTATACTAAGCAACTTCAAAAAGAAAGTGGTGCAGACGATATCTTATTCTCAAGCATGAAATTGAAGAGTGGTGGAATCGGTACTTTCACTTATGGTTCTGCATTTGGACCTGTTGAGAAACGTGGATTGTTTATAATTTATGGAACTGAAGGCTCTATAGCTTACAATTTTTCACCACCGGACTTCAAACCTTATGTGATTTTTAACGATGGGAAAGAAAAAGAACAGAAGATCTTTGTAGAATTTCCTGATGAATCCGATGGTTTAATCCAGGAATTTGAAAATTTCCATGAAGCTGTGGTTAAAAATGATAAGAAAATTATAAAGGGAACTCCCGAAATTGCATTCCATCATTTGGCTATTATTGATGCTGCTCTTAAATCTTCAAAGAAAGACGGTAGTTCTGTTAAAGTTGAAAGTTATTAAAGTTAGTCGTGAATCGAAGCAAAGTTGCCCAATTTTAACTACTTTCAAACACGTTTTTTTTTTTTTTAATATATTTGATTTACTTTTATTAGTATTATTTAACATTACAGTATTACAACACAGAAGAAATTAATCAAATTATTGTACTTTTGTCAATTAAATTGCCATGTTGCAAAAAGACATCGATGAAAGGGTGTGTTAAGGAAATGGGTGTATGCATGAATATGTATCCACTTTACCAAAGAAGTAGAAAAAAAATTCAGAAATCACGCTGATGTAATTTCATTCTTGCACATTAATAATCGTCAATCATGCATCGCTGGTATCGGTACCTTCTCTTTTTTTTAACTAAAAACCAATAACCTAAACTCAATATAATAAAAGTAAAAAAAAATAGAGCATGATTCATAATGTTGGTCAAAACATGTGGGATTCAAACTTATGAAGCTGCAGAAGTTGCAATTAATAACAATACTACTTTTGTAGGTATAATTCAAGTCCCTAACAGACAAAGAACATTGGATGATCAATCGATAATTGAATCTATTCATAAAAATATATTATACAAAAGAAAATCCAAGAAAAAAGCAAAAGCCTTAAACTGGCAGCAATTTATAGAAGAGAATCTTAAAATTATTGATACTTATAAAGGCGAAAGAAATAATTATACTGAAAAATATTTGAAAATTTCTGAGCAGTTGGAAAATCAAGGCCCTTTCTTAGTCGGAGTTTTCAGAAATCAATCAATCGAAGAAATTGAAACCCTACTAAATTTGAATGACAATTTAAATAATGATGATGGTAGACTAATTGATATAATTCAATTACATGGAAATGAAAATAAAAATGATTATGTAACTCATTTCGCCAATAAATGGAAAATTCCGGTAATTACAAGATACTTAGTTGATGATTTATCACAAGAACGAGGTTCTATTTTAGAACAATTCAACGAATATTTACCTTTGTTGATCCTTCTAGATAGTGATAATGGAGGTGATGGGAAAACCTTAAATTGGAATTTGATTAATGAATTAAATGAAGCTAATGAAAATATACCGGTGATGTTGGCAGGGGGTTTAAATTGTGAAAATGTGAAACAGGCAAAAAAGACAGTTACAAATCTTATTGGTGTGGATGTTAGTAGTGGAATTGAAACTAATGGGGTTAAGGATCTTGAAAAAATTAAACTATTTATTGAAAATTCAAAGTAAACAGTATTATATAAATTTATATATTTCCATAAACTAATTATAACCAATTTCCAGCAAAGATTTGGTTCCTTACCATAAAACTCTGCTAGCTCCACTTGAAAATATGAATCAAATTAATTTTGGTTTTTCCCAATCCACTATAGTATACTTTTATATGAGATTGTCTAATTTTCTCTCAAATTTTAATTTCATATTTTTAGTATTTGTAAATATCACTAATGATAAGAGACATTAATTATTTTAAAAAATTATGAGTCCTGGAATCTCACATGCTGAATCTCTATATTGTGTATGGGCTGGTTCTGATGCCGCTGTTTTGTCTCCGGCCGTCATAAAAACTAAAAAAAGAAAAAAAAATTTTTTGAAAAAATACTAGAATTAGATAATCTTCGAAGCCAAATTTCGTCCGAGACTTTTATATGTTGTTATGCTTTTCCTACTTCCATATTCCATAGATAAATTAATTCAAATAACATTAAAGTAAAAGTAAAATGCCAAACGAATTAATTTTAGCTGGAAAAGCTCAACCAATTCCTTACTCTGCCTTAATTGCCGGCAGTTTAATTAACGAGCACAAAAAAGATAGTATCAATATCAATTTTGTTGATGATAAAGTTGTCTCCAAAGAACATAAAGCTGCTGCAAGTTTGAATGATGCAATCTTTGGTACTGAAGAAATCTTGAAGAAATTAAGTTCGGAATTTCCAGAATATTTGATTACTAGTCCATTCATTGAAACATGGGTTGAGTACTCTACAAAATTAACTACTAAAAATTTCAAAGAATTATCTGAAACTTTAAAAAAATTAGAATCCCATTTGAATTTCAGATCTTATATTATTGATTATAAGATTTCTATTGCTGATATCGCTATCTGGGGTGCTTTGAGATCTAACCCTATTGTTGGTTCCATTATTAAAAACAACGTTTTCATTAACATTTCAAGATGGTACAATTTCTTGAATATTAAATTTCAGTTTGCATCCGATGTCTTACAAGCTTCAATGAATGATTTAAAAAAATCATCTGGAGCGGGTAAACAAAAAGAAGGCCACAAAGCCAATTTTGATATTGATTTACCGGGGGCAGTTATGGGAAAAGTTGTTACCAGATTCCCACCTGAACCATCTGGATATTTACATATTGGACATGCTAAAGCTGCTATTTTGAATCAGTATTTTGCACAAGCTTATAAGGGCCAATTAATCATTAGATTTGATGATACTAATCCAAGTAAGGAAAAAACTGAGTTTGAACAAAGTATCCTTGAAGATTTGAATTTATTGGGAATAAAGGGTAATAAAATTACTTATTCTTCTAATTATTTTGATTTGATGTATGCTTATGCTATCCAATTAATTAAAGAAAATAAGGCCTACTGTGATAATACGCCATTGGAACAGATGAGAGCTGAAAGAATGGATGGCATCAAATCTTCAAAGAGAGACGCTTCAATTGAGGAAAACTTGGAAATTTTCACTAGCGAAATGAAAAATGCTACCAAAAAGGGGTTGGCTTATTGTTTAAGAGCTAAAATATCGTATGATTGTCCAAATAAAGCTATGAGAGATCCAGTTATTTATAGATGTAATTTGACTCCACATCATAGAACGGGCGCTACCTGGAAAATGTACCCAACTTATGATTTCTGTGTTCCTATAGTTGACAGTACTGAAGGTGTCACTCATGCTTTAAGAACTATCGAGTATAGAGACCGTAACCCACAATATGAATGGTTCTTGACCAACTTACACTTGAGAAAGGTTCACATTTGGGATTTTGCCAGAGTTAATTTTGTTAGAACATTGTTGAGTAAGAGAAAGTTGCAATGGTTTGTTGACAAACATTATGTCAGTGGTTGGGATGATCCAAGATTCCCAACTGTTAGAGGTGTTAGAAGACGTGGTATGACAGTTGAAGGTTTAAGAAATTTTGTCATTTCTCAAGGACCAAGTAAAAATATTATCAATTTAGATTGGTCATTAATTTGGGCTGTCAACAAAAAAGTGATTGATCCAATTTCGCCAAGATATTCATGCGCTTACGCTGAAAATGTAGTTGAAGTCAATGTTATTGATGGGCCATCCTCAGTTATTGAAGAAATGAAACCAAAACACAAGAAAAATGAATCTGTTGGTAAGAAACCAGTCTATTACTACAAAAATTTATACATTGATCAAGCTGATGCTGAGTTGATCAAGGACAATGAAGAAATTACTTTCATGGATTGGGGTAATATCATTGTTGAAAAAATTGTGAAAGAAGACGGCATTGTTAAATCTATTGATGTTAAATTACACTTGGATGGTGATTTTAGAAAGACTGAAAAGAAGTTGACATGGATTGCTAACATTAAAGGCAAGACTGTTGCTATTGAATTGGTGGACTTTGACCACTTAATCACTAAGGATAAATTAGATGAGGGAGACAACTTTGAAGATTTCTTGACCAAAGAAACTGAATTTAAAACTCCTGCTCTTGGGGATGCAAATATTAAGAGTTTGAATGTTGGAGATATTATTCAATTTGAAAGAAAAGGCTACTACAGATTGGACCAAATCGGAAACGCCGAGAAACCATACGTGTTCTTTACTATTCCAGATGGTAAAGCTGTCAAGAGGTACGGTAACAAGAAATAAGTGTCTAGTCTGATTCCCATTCTTTCATATTATTGTATATATATATATATATATATATATATATATTATATTATACTCTAATTTCTATCCTTTATTTATAGTAACCTGTTATAGAATGGTCCAATATCAAGTCAATCGAATAAAAGTGTTCCAGTCGTAACAGTATCACCCAGTATCTGGTGCATAGGTGTTTTCGCTTATTTCATTTTCCCCTTTGGATTTGGAGGATTTTACTTCCATTTACAACGTTTTTTTTTTCATTTTCCAGTTCTTTAATTTCAGTTCACCAATAAAAAAAAAGACTCCTCCGTCGGACCAGAGTGCGCATATCATGTTTATATAGCTAGAAGGAAATAATTTGTTCAGTTCGTTGTCCAAAAATAATAATATAATTGAGGAAAAAGTATTGAAAATAATATTATAAATCATTGTAATTTGCCACCATTTACTATTGTAGAATGTTTCTTTATTTTAAACGCTTTTTTCCTTCCTTCTTACTTTACTTTCTCTGTGAATGCTCAACCCATTTCGCTTCAAATCCTTAATTAATTCTAATCTATTCAGAATGACTTACTCCACCCGTCAAATCGGTGCTAGAAACAGTTTAGACTACAGAGTCTTTATTGAAAAAGATAATAAAGCTGTCTCTCCCTTCCACGATATCCCATTATTCGCTGACGAATCCAAGAAAATCTTAAACTTTGTTGTTGAAGTTCCAAGATGGACCAATGCCAAAATGGAAATTAGTAAGGAGCTCACTTTAAACCCAATCTTACAAGACACAAAGAAGGGTAAATTAAGGTTTGTCAGAAACTGTTTCCCACATCACGGTTATATCCACAATTATGGTGCTTTCCCACAAACTTGGGAAGACCCAACTGTTATACACCCAGAGACTAAAGCCGCTGGTGATAACGATCCTTTGGATGTCTGTGAAATTGGCGAAGCTGTTGGCTATACTGGTCAAGTCAAGCAAGTCAAGGTTTTGGGTATCATGGCTCTTTTGGATGAAGGTGAAACTGATTGGAAAGTTATTGTAATCGATATTAAGGACCCATTGGCTCCAAAATTGAATGACATCGAAGACGTCGAAAAACACTTGCCAGGTTTATTAAGAGCCACTAATGAATGGTTCAGAATTTATAAAATTCCAGATGGTAAACCAGAAAACCAATTTGCTTTCAGTGGTGAAGCCAAAAACAAGGCTTACGCTGACGAAATTATTGCTGAATGTAATGAACATTGGAAGAAGTTGATTTCCGGCGGCTTTAAGAACTCTGGAAACTCTGCTGTTGACGACATCAGTTTAAAAAATACAACTTTACCAGACACTGAATTCTATAGTACTGAATCTAGCTTAAATATTCCAGCTGCTCACCCATTGCCTGATGAACCAATTGATTCATCTGTTGACAAGTGGTTCTTCATTTCTGGTTCCAATTGAACTAGTTTCAATAAATGAGTGTAAAATTTGATTTTTTTTTCTCTTTTGTTGTAATTAAACTCTAGCAATTAAATGTACATATTAAATACTAGTTAAGTGGAAATTCAACTTATTATAATAAGTTATAGAGTTGAACCTGTAATTATGTAAAGGTATGTATCAATTAAATTGAGAAAAAAAATTTTATACGACCCATAAATTAAAATGCTTGAATCTCTTGCTATTCACAAGCTAAAAAAATGATTGAGAGTTAAACATTCTTTTTCTGTAATGAGAAACACATGAGAGAATTAATATATGTGAAAACCAAGCAGGATAAGAAAGGGTTAAAAACACATCTATAATATGTCTATCGATGGATTATTAAATAATTTTTATCTATTTTAGTTCTATAATTTGTGTATCAATATTAATCAGTTTCAGCAAACCAAAAGCTCCGTAAGGTATTGACAACAATCAAAATTCACTTGTTTAACAGGTATATCATAATTATATGGGTCATGAACAGCATACTGCTTCTTAACCAAGGTTCTAAAATTAAGCATATTATTATAGTTGTGATGGTTTTCAATCTGATGTTCCTCATAACAATGTTTGGTGAATTTTTTGATACTATGGAAATTAATGTAGCAAAGTGGACATTTGGCTTTTGGAGAATGCACTTGCCTAATGTGAGCTTTTATTTCATGACTAGACTGAAATTTAGATAGCCCACAATCTACACAAACAAATATTTTTGACATTGTGAATTGGCTTAATTATTATTATAACTGATGATTCAAAAATCAGAGAAATATCAATTTCAACTAATAAATGTCTTGCAATAACAAGAAAGTTACAAAATTCAAACAATAATGTATATTTATATACATTTTTTTTTCCATTATTTGCTTTGTCAAGATCTGATAGAACTTTATTGGTAATTATAGAATATTACATATATTGACATGATTGATCATTTTATAGTACATATTGACACCCAATTTCAGTTTTCTTTTTCACAGATCCATTTTATGCATGTTGAATTTTCTATGGCAGGCCTCACATAATTATTTATTGCCTTTGTGATTTTGTAGAAAATTCCTTTTTTTTTTCTAGATTTTTTTTTGCAGAGAGTTAATTCTGCCTATTTTGTCCTGCTGGCCCACCGATTTTTTTTTTTCTTTTGTCTTTGTTGTTGGAAAGATAGGAGAAATTCTTAGATAGATTTACTTGGTTCACAATATATACACAAGATTGATCAACACTAATTGATAAAAGGTCAATATCATATACCGATATCCTTTAAGAAGAAACGCAGAGAAAAATATCTATTCAATAAATCGTATTATTTATTATTTTATCCAAGTCCACCTAATTTATGTTGTTAAAGTTTTAATTTCTGATTGATTTCCTCATTAATATTTTTAAAATTTTATTTACTTTTTTATCCATCAATCATTTATCTGAATAAGAATAAGAATAAGAATAAGAATAAGAATAAGAATAAGAATAAGAATAAGAATAAGAATAAGAATAAGAATAAGAATAAGAATAAGAATAAGAATAAGAATAAGAATAAGAATAAGAATAAGAATAAGAATAAGAATAAGAATAAGAATAAGAATAAAATCCTATAGATTTCAAAAACGAAAATTGTCACGAAAAAATATTTACAAATAAACACTTACAGCACAATGTCATCTGCACAGCAACATAAAAACAAAAGTAATAACATGAAGAAATACAAATTAGTATTTCTTGGAGAACAAGGTGTAGGTAAAACATCCCTTATTACAAGATTTATGTACGATACTTTTAATCCACAATACGCTGCTACAATTGGCATTGATTTTCTTTCAAAGACAATGTATTTGGATGATAGAACCATTAGACTACAGTTATGGGATACAGCGGGTCAAGAACGTTTCAGATCATTGATTCCTTCGTATATGAGGGACTCCAACGTTGCGGTTATTGTATATGATATTTCCAATAAAAAGTCGTTTGATTCCATTGATAAATGGATAGAAGATGTGAGATTAGAAAGAGGTTCAGATGTGATCATTGCAGTGGTGGGCAATAAAAATGATTTGGATAATGAACGAAGAGTCACTACGGATGAAGCAGAATTAAAATCTAAAAAACTAGGAGCTTCCATTTTTTTTGAAACTAGTACTAAATCTGGTAATAATGTGAAATTACTATTTAAAAAAATCGCTCAATTACTTCCGATATTCGATGATGACGCTAATGGTAACAATAATAGTAATCTTAATGCTGGTAAAAATAATCAAAGTCAAATCATTGATGTAACTAATGAAGAAATTAGCCCGGAAGAATCTGGTTGTCAATGTTGAATGTTTACAGCTTAAATTATTATCATTATTTTTTCTTTTTCCATATCTTCTTTTATTTTTTTCCATCCTTTGCTTTGATCATTACAAATATGTATACTTATGTTTTCCTATCCTACAAATAAATTAAAATTTTTTAAGAATCTCGATAAATTGATTTTAATATATTAATATAGTGTTTAAGATTCTATATATTCAGACTCAGAAGGGCACTACAGCTGAAAAAAATGTGAAAAACAAAAAAGAACGAATATTTTGCAAACAGAAAAAAAAAAAAAAAAAACATGATTTACCCTTGACTATATAGCCCATGTTTTCCAAGAATTGCAAGTCCATTAATGCATCCAGAGTCGATAAATGAACCAAGTGAATGTCCTTCTATGATATTTTGAATGTGCCCAAGGATGCATCTTTTCAACAAGTTAGAACTTCGTATAAACAAATAATGTTAATGGTTCATCCAGATAAGCAGAATAGTCGAATGAATAATATTGATGTGAATACCAATCTCACATACATTACAAACTTGCAAACTGCGTATAAAACTTTATCAGATCCACAACTAAGAAGAGAATATGACTTATCAGTCGATCAATTTAATAATTCCACAAAATTGGAGAATTTGGATGGCTTAGATATTTACAGTTTGGATGACTTCAATGTTGAAGACAATAGACGCCATGATGTCAAATGGGTCAAAAATTGCTCGAGATGTCATTCCGCCAATGGGTTGATTTTGACTGAGCATGATTTGGAGAATGGTAATGAACATAGTGATGGAGAATTCTCGGTGGTAGTTCAATGTCTGGCTTGTAGCTTATGTGTTCATGTTGCTTATCAGGCAGCATAACAAATTCAAAGTGACAATATTATATATTTATATGAATAGGTAACTAGAATAATTTTTTGTATAATAGTATCAAAATGAAATAGATCAGGCTCTATGGAATTTAAAGAAAAATCTTTTGTAGATAATGATTCAATATTTTTTTTTTTTTGCAATAAAGTTTCGAATAAAATGTTGAATATATTGATATTTGAATATCTGTTTCTAAGCAAACAAATAAGTCAATTATATACCGCCCTTTTTTGGCTCCAATAATTTTACTTCAAAATAAATATCATCAGTCCTTTAAATTCACTAATCATTTGAGATTGATTAGAATAGTAATATTTATTCATCTCTTGCAATTCCCATTTTTCCACCAACTCTTTTTGACTGATATTATTCTCGCAATTCACCTTATTTAGATCAATTGTAGCCTTACTTTTTGGATTTAATAATATTGTGGGATCAATATACATCAAAACACCATTTAGAAAAAGGTTTCTTGAAAATCTTTAACTTGTTCTAAATAAATATTTTTATCTATGAATAATGATTTGCCAATTATACAGAAGAATACCTGGTTGAGATTAAAGGATCTGCGATATCATTTGAGGAAAGTCTTTCTTAAGTGTACTTTCTGGGAATAAACATAATTAAGTATTTTTTTAGTACAACATACTGAGTTCCATTAGTTGATAACAATAATAAAAATCCGAAAAACATACCCAATTCAACGCAGCGTTAACAAAATCACCCTTACTATTATCCATTTGTTGGCTTTAATCACAATATTTTACTACAAATTTATCATAAAATTATTACTCCTCAGATAATTTTTATTATTTATTATAAACGAGAAAGATTTAATGATCAAAAAGGCAATTTTCAAAGGAAATCAGTGTCAAATTCGGCCAAAAAAAAAATAAAAAAAAAAAATACATCAAATCAGGATAAACTGCAGCTTGTTAAAATGAAACTCTTTTTAAAATTTCTATCTTTTCAGGAGCTTCCGTTACTGTTGATTCATCTTTCTTCTTTCTGACGTTTCGTTTTCTTTTTGGTTTTTCCTTTGATTTCTCGACATTTGTATCATTCTTTTCTTTTAACTTTTCTACGGCCTTTGCACTTTTGGATGATGGTTTCTCCTGTTTTGATTTAGCTTCTGTTTTGGATGCCCTCAAGTTCTGTTTAGATTTTAGGGCAAAAACTGGATTTGATTCCTTGTTTGAGCGGTTTCCTTTTTTTTTTGATGCTTTTTGTGCTTTTTTACTCTCTATATCAGCAATTTCTTCTTGTTTGACTGTAACTGGTTTATTCTTTTGTTTTTTTATAATCAAGTCTTTGGAATCAGAGATAACATTTTTATCATTTTTATCATTTTTAGAATTAGAGCTATTATTATTATCAGATGATTTTGAAGATTCATTTTTCTTAGATACCTTTTTTCCCGATTCTTTTTTGAATTTCTTGTTGTTCGCATCCGTCTGTTTTATAGCGGGACTGCCCTCCCTTGATGCTCTCTCAAGAGATCTAGAAATTATTTTTATTTCAGAACCCAGTGAATTGGTTTGTGTTAAACTAAAAGGAGATGATTCCTTTGAGTGTTTCTTTGAACTATTACGAAAACTATTTTCACTAGGGGTGTGAATAGATTCGCAACAATTTATTTCTATTTCATCATCCAAAATGCCTAAACTTGATAAAATGCTATATGGTGTTGTGTGATCTTTCTTCGTACTGATAGATTCCTTTCCTTTGGACTTTTTCAATTTCGATTTTCTGTCTTCAATGCGGCTTTTCTTATTTACAAAATCAAAGGATAATTCAAATTCTGCATACGATGAGGAATTTTGTAATCTCATTGTAACCTCTTCTAAGTCATATATATGACCGCTTTGTGATAATGTGAAATTATCGCCCTTCTTCAAAAAATCTTGATATATTTCGTTATTTTCTAAAGTATTTGAAATTTTTGTATCAATAAATCTGTAGCTATTAGGCATCTCTGGAAACTCAGAACATGGAGTTACCATTGGTTGTAATTCTTTTATTTTTTCATCACTGAATACAAACTTTTCATTTAAACCACTGAGAAACTCTTGCAATTCATCGTGAGTATCAAATTTCAAATATGCCCTCGAGAATTTTGGTGCTTCGTATGGATTCGAGGGATATGTTCCTGTGACAAAATATCTTGAAGTGGTGTAGATACTCTCAAGAAATGTAGATTGTAATATATCATAAAATTGATTCTCCTGTAAATGTGGTGGTAATTTGTTCACCAATATTTTAAAACCATCGAGCAGATCCGTCATTTTTATTTCAAATTTACTATTATTCCTGCAATTCATAATAATCTTGCGAAATTGAATTCAGATGAGAGAAGAATATTATGGATTATTTCAAGCTTATCGATGATCATCAAAATTAAGCTCATCATCTTATATTTGGGAATACATATTTTTATGAACATCGTGCGTGTACGTATATTTTTTCTGTCAATAATACCTTGCGCTGTTGCAATATTATTAAAGCTGTGAACAAGTCGACCTTCAAAACAATAATTTCGAACATTGTGATACAAACAATTCAATCTATAAAAAAATAAAATTTTAATGTACATTTAAGATAAACTCGAAACTTTAAAACATACAATCAATCAATAAATAAATTGGAACATTACTAAAAAAAAAAAAAAGAAAGAAGAAAAAACATGAAAAAAAAATGAAATAACAATCGAGTTGTATCTAATCACCAACCAAAAGTCTTCAAGAAATTCCTAGGACTTTTTATTTCAGCTGCAGAACTGGCATATTGTTTTTTGAATTCTCCAACTTTGGCTTTGTAGAAATCAATACTGTCTACACAGTCACCAATCTTTGTAATATTAGAGTTTATCTGTTCTTTGATCTCCTTATTAATAGTTTCAATATCATTATTCTTTTTGATAGAATGGAATAACTCATGCTTCAATTGAAGACTTTGTAATCTCTTTTCTAACATTTCCTTTTCGGCCTTAAAAGATTCGTTACTTTTTCTTAATTTTTCGATTCTCAGACTATGCTGTGAAATCTCCTTTTGATAAGAATCATACAATTCGTTGAGTGTTTCGGTATCGCCTTTAACCTTATCAAATTTTCCTTTATTGATTTTCTTTTCATTCAGCAAAGTGATTAATTCATCATTTGGATTCATCCCACTTGTAGAATTACCATAAGAACTAATTGAACTTTGAGATGAATTTCTTGAAAGAAAATTATTCTTATTATTTTGCAAATTATTATTAGTTGAATTAAAGGATGATAACTCGCTACTATAATTATTAATAGAATATAATGATTTTGAATCGATTTGCTTAAACTCATTTTCATATTTACTAAAAATAAATTCAAATTTAAAAGATTCCATGATAAGTTTATTAAGACCTTCAGAATCTAATTGCTTTTCATTTTCACTTATAATTTCGAAAAGCCTATCAGATGTCAAAAAATTTAGTAAATCATCGCCTTTTAGCTTAAAAATTTCAAAATAATTCTTTTCAAGAATTAATAAAATGAATTTAATCAAAAACTCAACGCCTTGAAATACCACATAATCAAGAATCTTGAATAAAAGAACACTACTCAAATCATATCTATAAAAAAATTCAAATACCATCCTTTCTAATAATAAATTTGTAGTTACTCCATTAATGGAGAAATAAATTAAAATTTCTGGGAAAATATCTTCTAATATTCTATTGAATATGAAAATCATACTGTCTTTATTATTATCCCTGTAATAATTGGAATGTTTTGTTGGAATATTAAGTTTTTTGTTTTTCAAATAAGTCAAATTTTGACTATTTAAATCATTATCAAAATTAAAGTAGTTTTCATTTAGTTGAATCAATAAAACGAAAATCTCACAGTTTTCTGCCTTTAAATTTTTTACAAGAAAATCGGCAACAGCAATTATTGAAGTATTTGGGGATTTAAAATCACTAGTAACATTATGAATATCAAAATTTCTAAACGATTCAAATCTATAATAAATAGTAAAAGCTTTTAAAATTACCAATAAATCGGAATTTATTTCTGCATTTTCTATTTTGGCGTTTAAGTCATCCATATTATCATATTCAAAACTTACATTTAAATAACTTAAAATTCTTAATTTTAATTCATTTAAATTGGGTATCCCTGTTTCAATATTACTTTTGTAGTAAATTTCTAATAACTTACATTTTCCTCTTGTAATAAACTGATAAATCAACAATCTTAAATTTTGATCAATAGTTAATATTTCATATTGCAAGGTATTCAAGAAATCATAACTAGTAATCTTTGAATTATAACTTTCAAAGAAATCTCTGAAAAAATCATAGTCAGTTTTGCTTGGTTTATGGTCATCGATTTTAAATTCATTAATCACAGGTGTTTTCATTTCAAATGTTTCATAAATCAGATTGAATTTATCAGTGATCTCAAATTTATTGAATTTGAAATCTTTGAAAATATCTGCTTTTATAGAAAGATTGAATTTATTTATGTTGTATTGCTTCTGAAACAATTTCAAATTGAAATTTGTCAGAACATCTTTTTTGGTCTTTTGATTTTCCAACTCATCATAATTAATATCAAGTTTAAATGGATTAATTTTAGTACTTAAAGTTGGAGGTCCAGTTAATGGTCCATTATTCACATTAGTAACATTTGGAGTTGTTGTATTGATAAATGACAAAGGACGAATTCTAGATGTGCCTGTCTGTAACTGGTCTATCAGCATTATAGATATCGGCCTCTTCATTTTAGAAGGAGAATTATTATTGCTACCATCATCTTCATTATCTAGAGATTGGGAACTGGCGCTATTCAAATTAAACAATGATTTGCCTGGAGCGTTTTGAATCGATTTTCTAGCCAAAGATCTTTTTCTTGTAACAAAAGTTTTCAATCCTTCATCACTCATATTTTGTCGTACTAGTCAGGTTATTGTTTGCTTATTAGATATTCTTTCAAAACAAGTATATAGTTATATTTTATTCAAAACAACAAGTTGATGATGATAATTTAGATTGCATTTGTATTGGGCAACGATTTTAAAAAAAAAATTGATTAAAGCGTAATTATTTTTTTCTTCTCGATAAATTTTTTCAGTCAAAAATAATGAAGCGTAAATTCTAAAGTTCTATTCGGTTTACTTCCTTTTTTTTTTTTTTGTGATTTCTTTTTTAGAAATACCAAAAAATATAGAAATATATAGAATAATAGTTATTATATTGGATTCAATATGTAATTTTTACTAGTTAGATATATAAATATATAATAATAATAATAATGGAGAAATCAGAAATACAACACGCGAAACCCTTATATTCTATCTATCAGCAGTTCTTGGCTTTGCCTTTATGATATTATCAACTCTGAGTAAAACTTCAGCGGCTTCAGTGGCACTATTAACAACATGAAATTTTAATTTATAACTTTCAACAATTCCTAATTTTCTAACATCTGTAACCACGCCTTCATCCAAATCTAAGCCAGAAGTGATTAAACCATTGTAAATGGCAGTTCTCAATTTAGATACTAACTCACTAGAATCAAAACCAGCATTATTAGCCAAAATAGTAGGTAATTCTCTTAAAGCTTTAGCAAAAGCTTCAACAGCCAATGATTTCTTGCCTTCGGTAGTAGCGGCTATCTCATCAACTGCTTTAGACATTATCATTTCTGAACAGCCGCCACCAAGACAAGTCTTTGTGAATTTGACGGTCTGAGAAAGCACCGATAAAGCATCATGTAACGATCTTTCAGCTTCGTCTAATGTATGTTGAGTAGCACCTCTCAAAACTATAGTACATGCTTCACCAGATTTACAGCCAGAAAATTTTGTGTACACATCTTCACCAATCATGATTTCTTCAATTTTATCACAATGACCTAATTGGACTTTTTCAGGGTGATCGAAAGTGGAAACAACTTCACCGCCAGTAACTAAGGCTAATCTTTCAATACCTTCAAAATCAGCATGTTCAATAGTGCTTATGCCTGCCTCAAATAATAATTGTTCTGGGTAATCATAAATTAATTGTCTATTGATAAAACAGTTCAACTTAGGAAAATTTTTTATTTTTTCAACTTTATCTTGCATTTTCATCTTTTCTGATTTTTCTAATTCTGCTAATTTCATAGTAGAATTGACTTTAAACTTGGCACCAAAAATTTTAATTTTGTCTGTATCCATGGAAGTATTTGCAACTAAAATATTACAATCATTCAACACCTTGGGTTGATTAATACCAAATTTTTTGTTCAAAATAAATCCATCATCTAAATAAGAATCACTTAACTTACCACCAACAATTTTCAAAACTTGAATGCTTTGCAAATTAACATTATCTTTCAATCTTAGAATTGCATCCACGGCTAACTTAGAAAACTTTTCTTTATCTTGAGATAGAATCTTGGATGACAATGTAGTTCTTGTAATATTTATCAAATCCTTTTTAAACAATTCTTTATCACCACTGTTATCAATACTAACTTCATCTAAAGCTTTAATTGCAGCTTTATTTGCAATTCTATAGCCTTCGATAATTGTTTGAGGATGAATTTTTTGACTAACTAAAATTTCAGCTTGTCTTAACAATTCAGAAGCCAAAACAGTCACAGAAGTAGTACCATCACCAATATTATCATCCTGAATCTTGGACAAGTTGACCAACACTTTGGCTGCTGGATTATCTAAAGGAATTGATTTTAAAATGGTGGCACCATCATTAGTAATCAATGATTTGTCACTTGTGGCAGACTGTAACAATTTATCCATACCTTTTGGACCTAATGTACTTTTAACTAAATCACCAACAGCAATGGCACCTACAAAAGCTGACAATCTAGCATTTTCAGCACGTTCTTCAGATACTTGATCTCCAAAAATATTAACAGACTATATATAATTATCGATAGTTGTTAGTATTGCTTACAAATATTATTATGACGTAAACGAGTCTTTAGGTAGAGATTCCACACATACCATTTCTTTATTGCTTTGACTTAATTAGTAATGTTATATGATATCAATAGTTATAATGATTGTCATTAAACAAAATACTATACAGCTGTTGTCAATCAGACATATCAATTTAAACTGTTTTCAATTTTTTCTCTTCTACAGCGAAAGTCAGCGAACCTAGAAAAACTGGTGAAAAAAAAAATTCGATGGAAAATATTCATAATATACTTGATCAGTGTTTCATAACCAAAATTGTAATAATTTTTAAATACCTATGTTATAAACCTTTAAAATCAATTATTATCATCTCTTTCAAATGGAAATTCCAATGACTTCAAATTGATGTTTGATCCACTAGCTCCCAAACCAAACAAGCTAACTCTGGATCTCAACAGAGGAGATGCAATTATATCTTTATTATTAGTACTTATAGCAGCAGTCGCGGCATCCAAGTCACTTACCAATGAGGTAGTGGAATTATTATTGCGGTATAGATTGCCGCCACTTTGGAACTTCATTGGGTGATTGGATGTACCAAAATTCAAATAAGACGTGCTGTTTGATTTTACTTGGTGTGGAGCATTAATTAACTGCTGATGTTGTTGAGAGGTTTGAAATTGCGATGATGGTGATAAGAAATAATTTGGTAATTGTGACTCAATTTGTCCTTCTTGTAAAAAGCCTTCTTCTAAATTGATGTCTATAAATTGATTTTTATTCGATCCTATACCTGAATCTGTATCATTTTTGAACAACCTAAATATTAGATTAGCTATCAAGTTTTTTAATTTGATCAAAACAGGGAATTTAAAGAATATAAATTTGTAAATATTTCTCAAACTTTTAGAAAATAAAAAAGTTGAAATCATGACGAAAATTGAAAAAATTATAAGGATCAAGAAAAATCGATTGACTTTATAAATTTTCTCAGATTTAATGATACTGTGATTCTTTTCAAAATTGCCATAAATGAATCTGGTGTTTTCAGAATGCTCGTTAGGTAAAATACCTACTTCTCCATCAACATTTCCCAAAGTTGACGTTGAAGAAGACAGAATTAAAGAACATGCGTATAGTAAAATTTTTCCTAAAGTCCAAGATAGTTCAATATCATTAACAGTATTAACACTTTTAAAATGGAAATCATTCTCAATGACTTTCTTGGGTAAGTTGAATCCTTCATGTAAGATATTGTATACCCAAACTCCTTTGAAACAACTGTTTTTCAAAAACTCCAATTTAATTCCATTATATTGATTCTTGTTATAATTATTTAAAATTTCTGACCAACTCTCTTCACAAAACAATTTCAATTGCTCATTAAAATCAGCATAGTTATACTCTCCGCCAAGATTAAAAATGTCATTAATAGTGTACCAATACTCCGATATCCCCACAAATTTATCATGTTCATAATCTATTGCTGGTAAATGAACACCATTGAAAAGACATGGTTCATCTTCACATTGTAAATTCTTCATAAGTAATGGGTACTGTTCTTTGAGGCACATATCATAATCTCCAATTCCTTTTATTTGGTATTCTGTGTTTTCATATTCATAATCCGAAGTTAATTCTTTAGGCAAGCAAGGATCATTAATCACTTTTTCATTCCTCGTCTTTTTATAATAACGATCTGAAGATAACGATATTAGACTTTTAAGGTATCTTCTTCTAGCCTGATTTGCACCAAAACCTAACCATGTGGATGTAAAAATCGGCCATTTTTGATTATCTCCATTAATATTTCTTAAACTCGCCAAATTGTAGTCGTTAGAATGCCTTAGAATTTCAGTTTTGTTATATGGAACAAATGCGATCTGTGTAGATGCACCTCCCATATCCATGAACCCCAAGCTTGGATGAATGATACCTTCATTATCTTCATTATCTTCTTCTTTGAAAATTTGATAATTGTTGAAATTCTTACTAAGGTAGTTCAACGCTAACCAACCATAAATACCTTCTAATTCACCATTAATTATTTGAATTTGTTCAGCACATGAAATTAACTTGAATTTAGTATGTTTTTTCAATAATTTGCAAGTATTTTTCAATAATTTTTTCTGATTATTTATGGGAATTAACCTCATACCTGCGGTAGCTTGCAAAAAAATTGGAGTTTCTAAGAATTTATTTGTTGGAATTATCATATTAGCAAATTCAATTAATGGTTTCAAATGTTGATTATATAAATCATCGGTGTTATCATTTGTTGCAAATGTGGAAATTCCTGGAGAAATTTTCTTATTCCAATTAGGATTTGTTATAATTTGTGGCACTGAGTTCATCAATTCTTTATCATGATTTAAATTATTTAATAAATATTCAGATTTAACCCATTTATAAATGTAAAGACGTGATCCTGATGATCCTGCATCAATTACTATACCATATTGATAATCTTTTTCATTTATCAAATCGTAATCGATCATTATGATGCCTATCCTTGTCTTTCAAACCTATCTAATTATATTTATATGTTTTATAAGTTAAATTTAAAAGAATATGATAGTATTCATTGGCAATCAGAAAGTAAAATGAAAAGGTATATTATAAGTTGTAATTAGGAGGTGATTAATGTTCAAATTCATTGTCAAAAGAAGACACAGAAAAAAAAATGCAAAATACTAGAAAAATGCACGCGCATACAATTTCAACATTATATATCTATAGATTGCAAATAAATAGGTATTGATCTTTCTATTCATTTATTGAGGTTTCAGGATAGGAGTAAAAATTATATCTTCTTTTATTTTTTGAACCACTTAAGAGCACTTGTTCTTGATACCCTAGTTACAACTGTCACAGTGTAATTTCTCCGAGTTGCAAAATTTTGTGATATCGGCAGAAAAACGTATTTTATTAAGTTAGACACCAAAAATGATACATTCTGTATTTGATATTATAGCAGTAATTGTACTTTTTCTTCATTCTCAGTGGTGATGGAAGTGGCATTGCTTGCTCTTGTAGGATATACCACTTTTGATCATTGAGAATGTTTTTGATCTTGTTGTTGATGGTAGTATGATAATGAGGAAGACCTGCCCATTATTGAACTACTCAAAAATGGTGGTGGAAATCTATTAGTATTATTATTTTCTGAATTTAAAGTTTGTTGTGGCACATGCTGACTTTGTTTTTGATGTTTATTATCTAACTGTCTGGCAGTATTACTTATCAACTTATCATAAAATTTTTGCATGTCATTAACCATATGTTCATTGATTCCAAAAGCATTAGGATCATCATTTAACAACATTTTACAAATCATGAAAACTTGATGAATACTAAAATTTTTATTAGTAACTTTTTGAAGCTCTGCAGTAATAGCTTCCCATTTTATCAATTCAGAAATATCCAATAATTCTTTCAATCCGGAAACTTCACTATCTGTCCAATTGTTTAAAGAGATTGAGGAACCTTGCTGTCCCATTAAGACCTGGTATCTGTTTCTTACAGCTATTGGAGATTTCATATTCATCATCGTTGCAATTTTGGTCCAATTATACCCCAATCTTTTTAAACTGACTATGAGATTATCTTCATCTTTGGTGTATTTCGACTTTCGTTTGATCCTCTTAACTACAGGTTTCTTCATGACCCCTTGTGGAGGGAAAGCAGCACTTGTCAACGACAACTTCGTGGATGTTGAAGAGAAAGACTCTGGTAAACTAGATAATGAAATAGTAGTATCTTCGTTTATCGAAGAATCAGCCGATGAATAATCTTGGAAAGCTAGTGCTTGTGAAAGTGGTAAATCAGGAAGTATCTGTTTAAGGATTGACATTATTCGAAAATTTTGAGAATCTTTGAGGGATAACAAATTATTGCCTGTCTTATTGATTGCTGAACTATCAAAGACCAAATTAGAATTATTACTCTCTAATTTCTGAGACCTTATATTTTCTAGGATTTTGTGATTCATATTTAGTACATTATCTCTATTAAAGTGTATAATAGATGATAGTGAAAAAGAAGAAGACTCGGTGAATATAGTATTAATCGATTAATTGATTAATTGATATATTGATATATTATTATAGTATCAGCACAGGGTTATGCGCGCTGGTAAGTATAATTATTAGCGCATATCAGAAAGAGTGTCACAAATCATAATATTCACTGAGATGAGATGAGAGAGATTTTAGGATAAAGATACGATGAAGCTATATCATTAGGTATGTAATACCTAAGTTTATTTGAAAAAACTCATCTCTTACCACAACATTAGAATAAGTGCATTAAAAATGGATAGAAAATGCTCGTCCTCGATGATCAGACATCCATTAAATGTCAAACCTTCAGGAAATACCATATTAATTTCATCACTTCCAATTATTACGAAACTTGAAAGCCAGTGGGCCAAAAATTTGGGAAAATTGAGTGTTTTTAATGATGAAATCCTCCTTCACATTATTTCGTATATCAGAAGTGCGAAAGATCTTTTTAATTTATCTAATTTGTCAAGAATATTGTATGCATTTACATATTTGGATGATCTTTGGAAATCTATTTATTTGGAGAATTATACCACAAAACAGCTTAATAGAGATATTCCAACAATAAATTGGAAAGGCTCATGGAGGAAAACTGTTTTAAATTTAGATTTTGAAGCAATTCCTCAATGTCCAGATAATTTAATTTGTTCGGATTTATTGTTTCGCCCATTTCAGTGTTCTCAAATAAATTATCAACAAATATTTAAAAAAATTATTAAAAATGAAACCATTAATTATAATGCGGGTCAAAATATATCTATTTTAGACTCTTATACACCAATAAAAAGAATTCCAAATCGTGATTTATTGTCCACTGATAATAATATTGAAGTAACTTTAGAAAAAATGATAAATACACCGTTTATAATCACCAACAAATCGGATAGGGACTGCCTTAATTGGCCAAACTGGACTGTAACAACCTTACTCAAGCGATTTCCGGATGTTAAATTTACTCAAGAATGTGTATCATGGTCATTATCTTCATATTCTAAATATCTTACAAATAATAATGATGAAAGTCCGTTGTATCTTTTTGATTGCAATTCTGCTGCAATTCAAGAATTATCCAAAGAATATAAAGTCCCTCAAATCTTCAAAGATGATCTTTTTAGGATTTTTAATGAAAGAGATTTGCAAATTCATAGTAATGAAAATAACAATCAACAATTGGTCAATTGTAGGCCTAATTTCAGATGGCTTATTGTTGGTTCAGAAAGAACAGGGTCTACCTTTCACAAAGATCCCAATTCAACGTCTGCGTGGAATGTAGTCCTTTCAGGATGTAAACTTTGGATAATGTTGCCACCAAATATTACACCCCCAGGTGTTGAAACTAATCAATCTGAAAGTGAAGTTACGAGTCCTGTTTCGTTGGCAGAATATATTTTGTCTGGATTCTTCAATGATATTTTGAAAGTGTATCATGAAAAGGCTTTCATTGGAGTCACGTTTCCTGGTGAATGTTGTTTTGTTCCAAATGGTTGGTGGCATTTAGTTATAAATTTAGAAGATACTGTTGCAATTACACAAAATTTCACTCCTTTGTGTACGTTGGAAAAAGTCTTAATATTTTTCAAAGAGAAATCGGAACAAGTCTCAGGTTTGAACTTAAAGAAGATTAATCAATCTTTCAAAATTTTAGGAAATAGAATGATCAATTATGATAATAAAGATACTGATTTTTTAAAAAGAAAAGAAAAAATTCAACTATATGTCTCACAACTTTCAGAGATTGAAAAACAAAATACAAAAAATATAGAATTGGGAATAGACGAAGACATCGATACTGAAACCTTGGACGTTTATGTTCCAATTTTAGAAATGTTTGAACAACTTTTAGTTGATAATGGATACAATGATGCTTTACGAACTGCAGTGAATCAGATTGAAAAGAGAAAAAGCAATAAAAAAAATGATAGAATAGGGTCTAAAAAACAATCATGGAGTTCATTGGTCAATAAAGACGCTGTGTCAGAACCCTTTGGCTTTGGCTTTGGTTTTGAAGATGATGATGATGATGAAAGTAATGATGATGATGAAAGTAATGATGATTATGATTAATCAATTAACCCATGTTGAAATTTTGTAATTTTTGATTTCTTAATATTCATTAAATTTTAATTGATTACCCGGAACAATATTGATTTGTCCGCTTTTTTTTTTTTATTTTTTTATTTTTTCATGGACAAACAAGAAGAAGAAAAAATTTTTTTGTAGAAAGAGGATAGGCATGTATAGTAAGTTTTCCTTTTTGAGAGTCGAAATGATTTTATCATAATTCAATTAATACTAACTGATTTATCATTTTAATTTTAATTGTAAAATTCCAACTGCTCACAGATTCATTTATAATTATTAAAAGAAAAAACGAATTAAAAAATGAGTTTCGGAACACAAACACCAACAGTTGTCGTTTTAAAAGAAGGTACAGATACATCTCAAGGAAGAGGGCAAATCATTTCTAATATCAATGCGTGCCTTGCAATTCAGCAAACATTGAAGACGACATTGGGTCCTTTAGGTTCAGATATTTTAATTGTTTCAGCAGACGGCAAAACTACCATTTCTAATGATGGTGCCACCATCTTGAAGTTATTGGATATTGTTCATCCAGCAGCTAAAATTTTGGTTGATATCTCAAGATCTCAAGACGCTGAAGTAGGCGATGGTACCACATCTGTTACAATTTTAGCTGGTGAATTTTTGAAAGAATCAAAAGCTTTTATTGAAGAAGGTATTAATTCTCATATCATCACTAAAGGATATAGAAAGGCGTTAAGCTTATCAATCAAAAGAATTAAAGAAATTGCAGTGAAAATAGAAAGACCAAATCACTTAACTTTGAGAAGTAATGATGAATCTTCCTTACAATTCAGAGAATTATTGGAAAATTGTGCAAAAACTGCAATGTCTTCTAAATTAATCACTCAAAATTCAAAATTTTTTACTGAAATTGTGGTTAAATCAGTGCTAACATTAGATCAGACTGATTTGGATGAAAGTTTGATTGGTATTAAAAAAATTCCAGGAGGTTCAATTACAGATACTTTATTTATTGATGGTGTGGCATTCAAGAAAACTTTCTCATATGCCGGTTTTGAACAGCAACCTAAAAAATTCACAAATGCTAAAATTTTATCTTTGAATGTTGAATTAGAATTAAAAGCAGAAAAGGATAATGCAGAAGTAAGGGTCGATAAAGTTCAAAGTTATCAAGATATTGTTGATGCGGAATGGGAAATTATTTTTAAAAAATTAAGAGCTATAGAGTCAACCGGTGCGAATATCGTGTTGTCCAAATTGCCTATTGGCGATTTGGCTACCCAATATTTTGCTGATCGTAACATTTTCTGTGCTGGTAGAGTTTCTGCTGAAGATATTAATAGAACCTTGAAGGCCGTTGGAGGTTCTGTGTTATCTACTACTTCAGATATCAAGCCTGAACATTTGGGTACTTGTGAGCTTTTTGAAGAAGTTCAAATAGGTAGTGAACGTTATAATTTGTTTACAGGTTGTCCAGAAGCAAAGACGTGCACTCTTATATTAAGAGGAGGAGCTGAACAAATCATAGAAGAAGTTGAAAGATCTTTACATGATGCCATCATGATTGTTAAAAGAGCAATTGAAAACAATATCATTGTTGCTGGTGGTGGTGCCATTGAAATGGAATTATCCAAATATTTACGTGAATATTCTAAAACTATCGCAGGTAAACAACAATTGATAATAAATGCATTCGCTAAAGCTTTGGAAATCATCCCAAGACAATTATGTGAAAATGCAGGTTTTGATGCCACTGATCTTTTGAATAAATTGAGAAAAGCTCATTCTAAGGGAGAAACTTGGTATGGTATTGACTTCGACAATGAATCAATCGGAAATAACTTAGAAAATTTTGTGTGGGAACCTGCTTTGGTTAAAATTAATGCTTTAAATAGTGCTGTTGAAGCTGCGAATTTGGTTTTATCTGTTGATGAAACTATTGCTAATAAAGAAAAAGAAAACGCAAATTCCGGTATGGCTCATCAAATGATGCAACAAAGAGGGCAAGGTGTTCCAATGATGCAATAACTGCATTCCACCTTTTTTATCTTTCATATACTAAATGTTATATTGGATTTTGATGTTTTCCCTTTTATTTGTTACATTATATATTATTCTGAATTACACGCATTCACTGTACTTTTATTAACTTCTTTTTATGATTTTGAAAGTAAGAAAGAAAATGTAGTTTTAAAATAAAAATGAATACTAATTGAATTTTTTTTGTTTTTAATATATATATTATAATATATACAGAACACACAAAACCTTTTATTTGTCTTGCTTTTTTTGCTTGATGCTTGAAAAATAATTGATCAAATCGTAAAAAACAGAAGGCTGAACTTTACAATTATCATTTATAGCCCAATTCTTCATTGTATCACTATAAATATCAATTATTTTTTCAGTATTCTTCTTATCATATTGAATCATTATCTTACTAAGAAATAAAGAGCATTGATTTTGTGCGCTAGAAAGCGATGTCATTGATGATTTTTGTAAGTTACTTTGAATGTTGATAATTAAATCGAAAATGGATTTTTCGCTGATAATAAAAGCTTTGTCATTATTTTTAGAATTATTCGCACAATCATTTTCAAAAACAATTTTGACTTTATTAATCTTTTTTAATAATCGGTATGCTTTCTCTCTAAGCGAGCCATTGATAGTTAAATTCATTAATCCCAATAATGGGTCAATTAAAGAAATAATAATATATTTTTCATCATTCAAGCTACCAGTGAAATTTCCTGTTTTACCAGCAGCAGCAATCTCGTCGACATACACCTCTAATAAATCTAAGATACGACTTTTAATCACGCTCATATTTTCCATCGCTTCAAGCTTTTCTTCTTTCCTCTTGTTTCCTGATTTTATAGTTTGTAAAGAACTTTGACGATGTTTGAAAATCATAGATAACTGATAGTCAACAGCCATCATTTGTTCGTCATCCATACTTTCCTCTCCAGATTCATCTTCATCAGAGTCGCTTAATCTTTGATTGCCGGAATCTGATTTTTCACCATCATCTGAACTATCTTCGTCAGATTCATCAGACGAATTCTCTTTAGAAGCATCTGTTATAATATCGGATTTATCAGCTGGAATCTTCAATGCCTTTGCAAGATCTGTAGTTGTTTTCTTATCTAGCTTGTCAAGGAAATCTTTGGTATCCGCATTGGCATCTTCAAGAACTTCGTCGTCGTCAGCGTAGTCTTCATTGTCATCTTCCATTTCTTCGTCATCATTATCATCTTCTAAACCATTTGCAGCATCAAAAAGACTCTTTTGGCCTTCAACATTTTCTTTAACCAACAAAATATCATAAAAGTTTTTCAAGTTCAGATACTGTAAGTCCTTAATAAAAGTTTCCCATATTATCATGGATAATTTCTTAAATAATTGACTTTTTTTATGAATAAAGCTTAAAATAATTTCTAACAAAATATCAATTGATTCATAATCTTCCATTTGATCGACAATTCCCTTAGATTCATTGGAACCGGAATCTTTAACAGATAATTCAGTTGCCAGTTCAACATCCACATCCAGATCATTGAAATCGCCACCAATATCATCATCTTTAATTTCTTCACTGACATAAAATTTCTTATAGACGGCATCAATTTCTTCCAAAATAGCAATAGAGTCTTGCAAAGAATCGGAATCTGAATAAAATTGAAGAAGAATGATAGAATAAATAAGTTCAAAAGCGGCTAATTTCTTAAAGCTTGGAGATGAATCTTTGAATTGCTGCTTCTTCATGATAATCTTGTTTAAAAGTTTATAATGTTTAAACTTGATCTTATTCAAGTCCTTGTCGAGCTCAATTAAAGGAACTAACCCTTTGTTTTTTTTTTGCTCCGTTTCAATATTGTAAGATTCCTTTAATGCAACGTACACCCAAGTACCTTTATCTATTCTTTTCAAAGATAAAATATCAAATAACAATGAATTAAGTTTCTTTAAAATAATATCAGATACAATAGTACTATAAGTTTCAGTGTTTGTAACTGATTTGAAAAATCCATACGATACAAAGTTTTTGATTATTTCGTCGACCCATTCATTAGGAATAGGCTTGTTGCTTTCTTTATCTATCGATTTTTTGCTGATTCTAATTTTGTATTGTTTCAATAAAATAGAAATTTCATTAACCGCCCATTTTTGTTTTTTCTCAATTAATTTAACTCTGAATTTTATGAGATCTTCCTCGCTTTCATCAACACCATCATCACTGATAGCTGCTAATTGTTTCAGTTCTAAAGTATTAAGGTACGCCATTGGGTCCTTTAAAACGTCTAAAAATAGTTTGGAAACAGCTGTCAATTTTTCAAAAGAACCGTTTAGAGAGACATTGTTGAGCAATAATTCCGTGGTTTTGGTACCTGTAATAGCATCAAAATTTATATTACTGTATGGGGAAAATAAAAGGCCTTTCAAAAGCAACATGGAAATATTAACATTTTTTGGGCTTGACACGATGAAGCTAGCAATACAACCATTTAAAATCTCCAGTTTTACAAAGTTGTTCAACAAGCTCGTATTATTGTTGGATTGGTTAATTAATGTTCGTAAGAAGTTCTCTGTAAATAATCCCTCTAAAAGTTCAATACTATTACCTTTTGAAATAATTAAGAAGTCTGTCAAAATCAATTCAAAAACTCTGAACCCCCAAAGTTTTTTCTCCGGCGAAGACTTCAACGAGAACAAAGAATCATCCACAACAATTTTCCAGAAATCTTTGATCGTCACCAAATTAGGATTAACATCCATATTATTTAAAGTATTGTCAGAAGTTTTCTGTTTTTTGAAAGATTTCTTATCTGATGATCTTTTTCTCTTTTTGGAAGAAATAGTATCCACATTATTATCAATATCCTGTAAATTATTATTAATGACAAGTCTGACACTCAATTTCCAAACGAAATGCAAACTTTGAGACCAGTTATTGGATTTCTTAGGTTTATCTGTTTTCCTTTTATTTTTCTTTGATGTGTCCTTATTGTTAGTATCTTCTTCTTCTTCATTCAAAATTTGAATCTCTGAATTTTTCAAAATTTTAGAGATACTTTGCAAGTTAGATTTCAATAAAGGATTATTTTCTTTCCAGGAATTCTTGAAAGGTAATTTACTAAAAATGTATGTTTTCTCATATTGAATAAAAACGAAATAAATAGAAAGACCTTCAGGAGTCAATGTTAAAGATTTTTCATTAATAGACACCAATAAAGAAATCAAATTCTCATCACTCAATTTTTTGGAACTAAGCAACTTGCTGACAAATTCGAATAACGTATAAAAAGAAGATTCATTAATCCAGGATTTAAGAGCTGACAAATTCAACACTTGATCGACAAATTCGTCAAAGTTCTTATTGAAAGTTAAGTCATCATCCTGATCCAAGAACAAATTGGAGTTAGCTAAGGACTTCAATCCGAATAATCTTCCAAACATGTATGCTCTTTCATCTCTACCTCTGTTTCCAGCTTTTGCTAGTTTTAGTTGTTCCTCAAGAGTTTTAAAATATTCATCAACAGTAATCTTGGACTTTTTATATAAAATATTCAAGATTTCCGACAATGCAGTAGAATAACCAATTCTGGCGGCTGCTCTTGTAGATGAAAGACCCTTGATTAATCTGTCTAAACTATATTTCCATTCTTTTATGTCATCGACTGTTTGCAATTCGTTGATTAAATCAACTGCTCCTTTGATTCTTTCAGTTTCAAGATCACTTGAAAGAAAATAATAATGGTTCTTGGACACATTGTTTGCATTAACCATATTTAATTAGATACAATAGTATTTTCTAAATTGAAATAACTATGCTTCTTTAATTTTTACTTTATTTAGAATAAAACAGGTCGATATTTTAATTCAAGCTGTTTCATAAAATGTTGAATTTTAATTGTAAATTTTTTTTCTCCCGCGATGAGTATCGTTATACAAAGTAAAGCACGCATGCGGGAAAAAAAAATCTTTCATAAATTTTCTAATCAAATCAAATATAATTATTGATTTAATCGAAATCAATTTTTACAAAAACACCCCAGAAATTAGAAATAAGTTTATATATGAAACGATGAAATCTGTTACGGACTATATGTTTAATAAATATGAATAGCTAATTTAAGAAAATTAAAATAATAATAAAGTGAGTAATAAAAAAAGCGTTCGGAAAAAAAAGAAAAAATTTATAGCTTAAGATCTTGTTCGACTTCGGTAATAGACTTTACAATGATGTCAATTAGCTTGTCAGTTTCTTCTTTAGTAATGGTAAAACTTGGAGCAAATAAAATGTGGTCACCAATGAAGTTGTCAACTGTACCTGGACATGCCATAGAGGTGGCTCCGTTCTTACTGATTTTAGCACCAACTACACCGTGGATGCTGTCAGCGGCTGGGAAAGGTTCTTTGGTAGCAGCATCTTTAACGATTTCAAGAGACCAGAAACCACCGGATCCTCTGACATCACCAACAATCTTGGACTTACCAAGTAATTTTTCTTTAAGGGTTTCTCCAAAGTAGTTACCATTCTTGTAGATATTGTCGCATAATTTGTCACGGATGATAATTTGTTGAACTTTCAAAGCGACGGAACAATTGAAGGAGTGTTGATGGTAAGTTTGAGCGCCGATAATGTAGTTGGAACCAGTAGTAATAGCGGCCTTAACCTTTGGTGAGACTAATACAGCAGCAATAGTAACGTAACCGCCTCCCAAGGTCTTACCAATGGTTTGAATATCTGGACCTTGACCCTTTGGTAAATACTGTTCCCAAGCGTGATAAGTACCACATCTACCAATACCACACATGACTTCATCTAATACGAATAAGATACCATACTTGTGACAAACGTTTCTGACACCTTCAAAGTAACCTGGAACAGGTGGCGCAGTACCAAAAGTAGAGCCACCCACAGTTTCAGCAATAAATGCAACTATGGTCTTAGGATCATTGTCAATAAAGACTTTTTCGAGGTCATTGACCAATCTGTCCTTATATTGTTCTAAAGTTTCACCTTCCTTTACGTCTCTGTATGGATAGCAAGCCTCTGTTTTGAGAAAAGTTTCTGGGGAACCCAAGAACTTGTCGAATCTAGTTCTTCTTGGATTGTGTCCAACAGATAAAGCACCCATGGTATAACCGTGGTAAGACTTCTTTCTGCTGACAAACTTGTATCTTTGGGATTCGCCAATTTCGTCTTGGTATTGTTTAGCTAATTTAAGAGTGTTTTCAATAGATTCTGAGCCGGAACCAGTAATTAAAGCAGCACCAAAAGCACCTTCTGGAGAGTTATCAACCAAAAATTTGGCCAATGCCTCACCTTGGTAATTGGAGACGCTGCCTGGATAGTTATAAACGCTTACTTCAGCAGCCTGTTTCATAGCCTCGATAACTTCTGGATTCTTGTGGCCAACGGCGCCAACAGCAGCACCAGTGGAACCGTCGATTAAGGTTGTTCTTTCCTTGGTGACAGGATTTTCGTGAACAATGTAAATACCGTGGCCATCAACAGCCATTGGTTTAGCGCTGCTAACACTGGCTTGGATAACAAGCGGTTCGGCGGACATTATGTGTAATAATAAAGAGTTTTAAAGAATAAAAGTAAAAAAAAGTAAAGAACACGGGGATCTGAAAAGTACTTGACGTTGAGATTAAAGAGAATAAAAGTCCAGTTAACAATAAATGTAATTTAATCGATCAATGAAAGTAAAAAGACAGGATATTCAGGTTAATTTATATCTGTGAAAAAGTCAAAAACAACAAACCTCTTGAGAAAAAAATACCATATATAATTCCTCCAAGTGAGTACAAAATAAGATAAAAGCTAAGAGTGTGCTACGCTAAATTTATTCAATATTTTTCACTAAGATCATATCACTAGATAAGCTGATAAAGTTTTGTTGTCTTCTTTGTCACAAAGTTCCGATTTTTTCAATTGGTTATAAATGGCCAACACAAGCCGAAATGACTCAGTGTGCGCACTCCGTCATCGGCGGAAATCGTATCCCGCCCGAATAAAATAGGTGTTTGGTGCTATATGGTGTTTGGGTTCATACACTGTTCACGAATAAACTGGTGTACTGGTGTTAGCGTTTATCGAGAAACGGCTTTTACCCTTTTATCTCATCGGAGTATTATCGAGAAATTTCCATCAGAGATGCTTATCTAAAGTGGTAAAAAAGTGATTTCATCTAGATACAGCCAGAAACGAGAGCACCCTACAATCATTGCAACATTATAATACGTATTTTTCTTACTGATTTGTACTGCTTTTTTTTCCTACATATAGCTATTATCATTAAAAAAAATAAGTTCTTTTTCGGCTGCTCTCTTACTAGCAAATGTAGTTTTGTATTTTGCATTTTATTTCAGACGAGACGAGGTTGCCCTTATATTATCGGGGACTTAATTTCAAATTTCTTTCCGTTTGTCTCTTCATGTTTCTTTTTTTTTTTTTTTTTATTATATATAACTCTGTCTTGTTTAACTTTAAACGTATAAATAGGAGTCTGTACTCCGATCGCCTCATATTATATGTTTTCTTATTTTCCTGTCTTTCAAATTTTTGTAATTCTATCTCCACAGTTATGGTACGTTTCATCTATTAGCACGAAAGAACATATAATAATTAAAAAAAAGAAAACACAATTAGTCATATAAGAACAACATAGAAAAATAAATACAAACAAAAACAAAAAGCAGTAGACAAAAATCATTTGTTTTCAATATCAATTAATCAATCAAAAAAAATTCGATATAATTACCTTCTTTTAAAGAGCAACCGTATCAAATATCTCAGCCAATTCATCTTCGCCAGCTCTAACTTTCGCATTGTCAATATCTGGACTTTTCAAACGCGAGTCTCCGCCAGCGGTTACCACGGAAACAATTTCATCCAATATCTCGTCTTTCATTGCGTCAGAATGTTCTGTCTCTGGTTTTTCTTCTCCGGCAACCGTGGAGGATGATGCCATATCTGCTTCATTCGAAATTGTTACTGCTTGTTCTTGATGTCTGTGTTGTTTCTCTGAATCTGATACTTCTGAAAAATCTGTTAATGAATCTGATCCTGCAGATTTCATTTGTTTGCCATTATTGATCATCTCAGTACGGCTATCAATCAAAATAGATTGGTTTTCATCAACTATGCGATTGCTGATATCAGCAGACTCACTTCTATTTTTTGTCTCCGGGTTCTCATATGTAAAACTCATATTTAGATTGCTTTGTAAAGTTTCATCAGGATCTATATGCTCAGGTAGATCATAACTGATAGTCTTGCTTGGATGTTCGTCGATACTATTAAGTTTCTTCCAAGCATCTAAACTTCTTTTCTTTAAGACATCAAAATAATTCAATTCGCGTTTTAGCTTCTTATCAAAAAATCCTAGTTCTCCATCATTGGCCATGATATCATCAACATCGTCATTAGAAATGATGTAGTTACCATTTTCTAGATCGTTAGCAAATTTTAATAGGAAATCACCCCAAGTAGGTGCAATAACATATTTTACATCAAAATCTCTGCCAAAAAGGATTACTTGTCCATAAGTACCTTTAGTAGCAGGTGATAAATCAACAGCAATATAATTTCCACTGTTATCTGTGACCATCGGAATCCATTGACTGTGAGCATAAGTGTTATGAATAGTATATGGTGGAATACAGCTCTGTACTTGTGATCCAATTTTGGACATACTTAAATCACTGACATCGTAACCCACAGTGGGTCTTGTCAAATTTGTTTCTAAATTAGGATCTATCTCAAAGCTTTTGGTCTCTAAAGTAGAATAATGGATCCTAGTATGATTGCCACTGACGCTTCTGATAGCAGATGCAGATTTACTGTTCATGGAATGGGAATGGAAGTCATTCTCGTAACTGGTCTCTGGAGATCTTAAATCTTTAATCACGTCCTTATTTAATTGTTTATGTAGTGTCTCTCTATTATTCATTTTATTTGCGACATTTCTCCAGTGATTGCACATTTCCACCACTTTATCTAATGGCATTAATTCATATGTGAAAATCAAGCCACAGTAATACTTGTAACTACCAGATCGCTCTTGTCCGTCATGAATTCTTAAGCTGGTAATAACAGAAGAAGGCAATTCCACAGACAAATCGTCTTCCACTTTACTGATATCATTTCTAGTGGCCGGCGGTGATAAAGTCTCGGCTAAATCCTGATGATGCTTATTCAACCATAACTCAATATGTCTCCACGCAAGAATTGTTTCACTAACACCTTCGTTTTTGATATTGAAATCACCGGTCATGGAAACAGTTGGAGAATTAAAAGGAGAATCTAAAATAGGGCTGGTCAATCCACTGCTTGGAGAAAGTATTCCCGATAACCTGTTGCTTTTATTGGATATTATTATTGGATCGAGATCACTCTTTGTTCTATTTTTCAAATTCGAACTCTTAAATTTCCGACCCGTTTTGTAATCCGCATATCTGTCATTTGTGTTGAAGGAATAAATAATCTCTTGAAACTTCTTGCCTATAAAATTTGACATCTTTTGTATTTTTCTTTTAAAACTGATCTATATGTTTCTATTTGGAAAATATAATAGCTTGATAATTATAAATTATGATCACAGTAAGCTTCACAAATGAAGTAAAGTATCATAAATCAATATAATAAAAATGCAATTAATATAAATCATTCTGACTTTTCTTTTTTTTTTTTTTTTTTTTTTTTTCTAAGTGCCGTTTGATTTTTCACCAATGATTTGTTGTTGTATCGTCCTTATTATTCTCCTAATTAATAGAATAAAAAATTAATCCATTCGCGTGTGCCTTACAGTATTTTTCCGCAAGCTAACTCAAGATGACGGGATGGCCGGTTGGACAGGTAATTTTCTGTGAGTGGTTTCAGATTCTATCAATAATATCTATCATTCAATACCGTTATCACCAGAACAAAGGAGAATATTAGTGAATAGATAAAAAAAATCTACATCAAAGAAATAAATGTGTTATTATACTAGATTTAGCATACACTAATTTAAAATTGTATACATGATGTGTGCATAGGTAAATCATTGACCAAACTTTTTTCATCCCTCATTTGTCATTCAATAAATAAGCAACCAACAAGAGAATCAACAACAACAAAATATACAAGTAATTGTTAGAGTTCTTCAAATTGATCAAATCGTTTGCATCTTTTGGTAATTCGATAACATGGATGCTATTAGCTGCGCTAATGCTGACAACGTATTCCAAGCTTGGAGATATGATGACATTAGTCAAGGCAAAAGTATGCAGCTTTTTAAATTCAAATAATCTGTCTATTCTGAAATTGACCAATGATACATTAAATAATACAATAGATAGATCACTAGTACCTAATGCCAACAATCCATTGTTTTTACTGGTGATAAAGATTTTAAATGCAGCACAGTTGACGCTCTTGATACCTTTCAACAAAGTTGAATTGTAACTAATGATGGATTTCTTTGCAATGTCGAAGATGAAGGTAAAAATTATCTTTCTGTCTGGATATGCTCCAATGATTAGCAATTCATTAGAAGTGAGGCTAATGATTTTTAATAACTGATGATTCTCTGCAGAAGTCAAAATTTGCGAAAGCTTAATCTCTGAAGCTGTATCGATATCGTAGTGTTTGAAATGCTTTTTTGTGATATAAAAAACACTGAAAGAATCTTCAGTATTAACAAATGTAAAATCTTTAATCTCAACAGATTCTTCGATTAGAGATTGCTTCCTTGTGCTATAATCTTTGATTAAAATCTTGGATTTATCATCTGAATTCAAGCAAATCAATGTAGGTTTTTTTTCATCATCTTGAATTCTTGGATAACTCCGTATCTTCTTAATATAAGACTGCGGGTCCGTTGACTTAAATAGATCCTCCGTATGATCCAACTCGATACTTTTCAAATTCTCGCTGATTTTCAATACTTTCAAACTATCATTCTTGGAATTCTTAATAATCAAATCCTTGGCATCATTGCAGCCAACGAAAATTCTATTATTGTAGACATCCATAGACATGGGAGCATCTGTGGAATGATTCTCAAATGTGTAATTGCTAATCAATTTCAACTCTTTTTTCTTCAATAATTCAGGAAGCTTATCGATGTTTTGTTTCTCACTGTTTAACCTTTCATCGCCACCTTCTTCTTTATGTGATTTTTCCTCTTTTATCTTGCTGACTATTTGGAAAATGTCAATCTCGTTAGGAATACCATGTCTCCCTTCCCCGCCGCCTCCAGAGACAACAAAACTGTCTTCGTTAAGGAACTTGGCACCAAACAATGGGTAGGCCAAGGTGTGTTCAAATGTTTGAAAAGACATGCTTGGAATAATATTTTTCAAATATTATTCAACAAATATTACGTTATTATTATTATTATCACTTTCTGAGGAGAAACTCCAGACTAATCAACAAAAGTTTATTCACTATTAAGCACTGTTTATTACCCCTGTCTTGTAATTTGTTTTCAACAAGCTTGGAACTTTTGATCAGAATCGAAATTCGAATCTGCTTTTCGTAATAAGCAAAAATAATAAACCGGACCATCGTTTTATAACCACCGGCACGCCGTACTTGATGAGATATAATATTTATGAGCACGCCCATGCAACGCCGGAAATGAGAACACGCAAAGTTCAGAAAACAAATTAAGCTTCTGCTGGACTTTTCTTCGGAAATATAAGTATTATTACATATGCACAGATTGAAAAGCGACTAAAGATTCACATATCGGTTTATTTTAAGATTCGACGATAGTATCGACAAAATCAAATCACAATGGCTATAACTAACACTTTTGACAAGACTTATGACGTGACATTGATAATAATATTGATAGCTTTTGTTGCTGGAGCGGTGTTTCTTGTTCTTTTAAATTTTAACGCGCTCAGGGGCACCGAAGAAGATCTTATCAGCACATCCGGAAAACCAGTAAACAAAATCAGGTATGAAAATGTTTACAATCCTGTAATATCTCCTACGGAAAGGAGAAAAGACAGTAGACGAAGCTCGGTGAATAATTTGAATAGTCTCAATAACAATACTGACAGCTTACATCTTGTGAATACTAATCCTTCAAACCCTTTTGAAAATGCAAGTTTTCCATACGCTGAACCTTCAAGCGATAGAATAAGGCAATCATCTGTCATCAGTGGTGGTGACATCAACTATGTTGCTAGAGAACCATCATACATGCAATCGGCTGAATCCTATGAGGAAAATATACCGTTGAAACCCGTGAATCTGCAAATGGTTCCTCAGATTAAGGTGGTAGCTCCAGATCATCACGAAGACAATTTGGTATGAAAAGGGAAAAATCAACTGAACAAAAAAAAATTACATTCATAGATTAAATATCATATATATTTGAAGAGTTAAATAATATGTGAAGCTGATTTTGGAATGTAAACATTTATTCTCTTGCGTTACAAATATCGAATAACAAGATATCTGAAGCACCTACTTTTTTCAAACTATCCATAATTTGACCCTTCTTTTTTTTTTCAATCATCGAAGAAACTGCGACCCAATCAGTACCTTCTAACGGAGAAATTGTCGGTGCTCTTCTGCCTGGTGTTATAGCCAAAGCCTGCGGCAAAATAGATCTAGAGGCATTATAATTGCACATGACGTATTTTTGAGCGACAAGAACACCACCGATTCTATTGGCTACGGTTTCAACCAATTCTGGGTGGGTTGGATTCTTGCTCTTAATCAAGTATGCAGATGTATCTAAGATGGTATCGATATCAATCAAACCTGCAGCCTTCATGGTTTCACCAGATTCAACCAAATCAACAATAGCGTCAGCAACACCCAACGCACAAGAAGCTTCGACGGAGCCTCCGACATATTTAATCTTAGTTTTCAAAGGTTCGTCTGGGGCAACACCCTCCAATTTCTCGAAGTACTTCTTAGTTAAATAAGTGAACGAAGACACGATGGTTTTTCCGATTAACTGTTTTGGATCTTTAAATTCGCCGGATTGTGGCACTTGTAGCTGCAACTTACACTTACCAAATGTCAAGTCTAGCATTAGCTCCACATCAACATTTGACTCTTGGACTTGGTCAATTCCTGTAATACCGAGAGATACTCTACCTTCGCCTACAAAAGTGGGGATATCTGCTGCTGGTAAAAACACCAATGCGATGGGTAAACTTGTGGAAAGAGCGATATCCAATCTGTTGTGTCTGTGGAAAACAATGTCAGATCCGTTCAACAAAGCGACAGATTTTTCATAAAGACGACCCTCTGCAAATAAAGATAGACAGATGGTTAAGTAGTTAGTATTTTTCTGTATTCTTTTTCAAATAATATGTCCAGAAATATGGATAAGTACTTACTCTTAGGAACAGCAAAAAGCAATCGGTCAGATAGGTGGTTAACTAAATCCATTTTTTGTATTGTAAAAGCTATTGTTATTTTACAAAATCAAAAATTTCAACCAGAAAAACAAACTGGTAGACGAAATACAGGTAAAACGAAGTCAACGAGAAGCTTTCTCTCGAGACTCAATGCTCATTCGTTCAATATTATATTCTTACTATGCAATTTTTCAATTTTTTCTTTTTTTTTTCTTTTTTCCCCCGGCGGCCCCATTGATAAAATAAAGTGAGTCAGCCGGTGAGTTAATTCGATGAAAAATCCATTTCGAGGTTCAGTTCGGGGACACATGCGTGCGTAATGTAAAATGGACGGTCAATTGATCCGTAAAGGTTTTTGGGTTACGAGCGATTGAAAAGATCTTTAATATAAAGCTTTCAAAGCAAAACGTACTGTGACAAAAGAGATGAGAGAACGAAGTGAAGATGATGGCATTTTGGACGAAACTGGTGCAATCTATAAAGCAACCAATCTATTAAGCAATCATTTGATACTTATCCTGATAAATAACAGAAAATTTACTCAGCCGCTATTTACAGTTATTTATATTGAAGTACAAGAAATGCCAGCCTTTGGTCAAGTTGTGATAGGTCCCCCAGGATCAGGAAAATCCACGTATTGCTCAGGTCTACAACAGTTCTTCAACAGTATAGGGCGCCACTGCATCATTATCAACTTGGATCTTGCCAATGACAAATTGAGATACGAATGTGCCTTAGACATCCGGGATTTCATAACTTTGGAAGAAATCATGGCTGAAAACTCGTTGGGGCCTAATGGTGGTTTGATCCGTGCGTTTGAAGTCTTAACAGGCATCGACGAGAAAGAAAACTTGTTAGATGTTTTGGTGGATGCAATTAATAAGCTTATTCTTAAGAGTAAGTCGTACGTTATATTTGACACTCCTGGTCAATCAGAGCTATTTACAAGTAATTTCTCGTTACCCAAACTTTTCACGAGTTTACAGAAAAAATTGGACTTGCGTCTTTGTTGTGTGAACTTGATAGACTCCGTTTATTTGACATTGCCCTCTTCTTATATCTCCATGATTATTACAGCCTTGCGTTCAATGTTGCTATTAAATATGCCACATATAAATGTGATATCAAAAATAGATCTATTATCCAATTATGATAAGTTGCCTTTCAACTTGCAATATTACATGAGCGTGGATAACTTGCTGGGACTTCTACCTTATCTTCAAAAAGAGATTAATTCCTCCAAGAATAAATTAGGCGCGGATAAATTAGTAAAAATCGCAGAATCAATGATAGACATTATAGACGACTACAAATTGGTAGATTTCGAAGTGTTGTGCGTAGAAGATACAAGATCAATGATGAATTTAGTGAAGCGATGTGACAAGAGTAACGGGTATGCGTTTGGTGAAAATGAATTAGGAGGCGATGCAAGCTGGATTCAGGCTACTAGATCCAGTGATTCCAATAACGGATTAAGTGATGTTTGGGGTGAAGAAATCGATATTCAGGAAAGGTGGGTGGACCATAAAGAAGAATACGACGAACAAGTCAAGAATGAACAAAAAAAGGCATTGGAATTGTTAAAGAAAAAAGAAGCACATTTGAACAAAGGTAAGCAACTCACTGATGAACTAGAAGATGAGTATGAAAAAGACCTTGCAAATTGGAAGAAACAGAATGGCAGATAATAATATACGACATTGTTTTTTAATGAGGATTAATAGTTGTAAATGTAGACATGTTTTTTACATAACTCCGTGCTAGCATCTAAGAACTCGGCTACAATTCAAAATAGAAATCTTATTAAGTTAAACTATAACTTCAATTTTATCAAGAATTAAATGTACCGCACACGCAGTTACCAAATATTACTGTAGAAAAGTAAAGAGTAACTTGGGTATGAGATCGTGTGCGGCATGGTTTATTCTTGCTATCTTTTCCCCTCTGATATCTCATTCAATTATAAGCTCACAGTGAATAGACAGCGTGTAAAGCTGAAGAAGAGAAAAAAGAAAATTCAAAAAGAGAATTATTAGAAGAGAATGTACTCTATAATTCTGGCATCGCGTCCTTTTAAATTCTTTTTTTTTTTTTTTTTTGTTGAAAAAATTTCAGTTCGAGAAGCATACGAAAAAAAAATAATCCCAAAAAACATGTATATATTTTTTGATTTCACTAAATAGGGTAACCAAAATATCCGTAGTTCACAAGTTAGAATGAAATTATCCGAACTTGATCAAAAGAACAGTCTATATTGTTTTTTAAATCTAATATACTAGCAGTTTTTATTACTATTTTTGCAAGGTGATTAAACACATTTCAAAATAAACACAGCATAATGCTAATGAATATATTTTAGATGTTTTTTGGGAAAATAAACAATAAGTGTTCTTTGAACTAAACGAAAATTACGTTAAAATGAAATCTATTTGAAGTTAACTCTAACAGCGGTTGAATTGAACGTGTTCATACGATTCAAATCTTTCGAATGTTGTTTTACTTTTACCCTTTTTGTCTTCTTACTACTTTTCTCCTCTGTAACGAGAATATTGTTATCTATCATCCCAGTAGTAAAAGCTGCTGGATTTTTGAACTCATCAATACTTGCTCCATTAAATTGTATACTAGCCGCATCATAAAATGATTCCTCGTCATCTTCATTGTCGTCCTCATCATCATCTAATGATCCAAGTGAAAACTTTGTCTTTTTGGGACCCTCATTTCTGACAGTGTTGTTATAAATATGCAAATTTTGTCCTGCAACGTTATTCTGTACTGGAGATGATAGCTTCAATTTAGAGTTGAGTATATCCTTAGGATATGGCAATTGTTGCTTACTTGGAACCGGTGGTGGATTATAAGTAGGAACAGGTAATCCCAGCAGTAAATTTGGTACATATGGCAGATAATTTGGACAGTTCTGAGCAGAAGGCAGACTATATGTAGGGTATGGTGGATTTGAATCACGATTCTTATAGTGTTTATTCACCAAAAAGCCTTCTTTTTCTTCTTCATCTTGGTCTTCATCACTGAAAATGTCTTTCTTTAAAGCACGGTTTCTTTGAATATTCTTTCTCTCTTCTTCGTCTTCCTCCTCCCCTGATGAATAATAATCCATGATAGCATTATTAATGTTTCCATTTGACATGAAATGATATTTTTGGGAAAGGCTTGAAGCTGAGGAGCCTTCTGGACGTTTCTTCTTAGGTTTTCTTGGCCCAGCGTTGTTGGCTTGAACACCTCTGGAATTCATCACTCCTGTACGTCTTAGTCTTGGTGTTTCTTTCACTCTATTATTACTATTTTTTGACATAATTTTGATGTTTGTAGTATAGTTCGAAGTATCATTCAGGTACTTTCTTCTCAAATTGTTTGCAGCAGCGATCTGATCTCCATATTCATTAAGATCATTATGTGATTTAGAATTTTCCGATTTTTTAACTCCCACATTTTCCTTATTCCCCACTACAGAATTAATACTTGGATAGTCAACATTTTTTACTTTCACGGGGAGCGTGTTACGTTTAGCATTATTCTGACTTTCTGTTGCACCTGCTCCCAAAAACATACTATTTCTACTGTTACTTGGTTGTGACATTCTTGAGGATGACATTATAGGCTCAGAGTATCTCTTTGCTGAATCTTGAAAATTTAAATTACTTTTAGAAAACGGAACATATGAAAAATCCAAGAAATCTTCAGTACCTGCTGTTCCTCTTTTAATAGTCTGTGGGAAAGTTTTCTCTGCATTTTCTAATACTTTATCGGGGACATGAAGAAGCCTTGCATCTGGATTTAACAAAAATGCAGGTGGAATATCTGGGAACTCATTGTTGTTTTGATAAGTCTTTAATAAAAATTCTTTCTTTTCCTTTAAATCCTTCTTCTTTTGCCTCTTTTCTCTTCTTCTTTGCAAAAACCCTTCCCTTTTATGAGCCTTTAAATCTTCGACCGTCTTATCATTCCTTCTAATACTGTTCAACATTTGCGAATTAAATTCTGCTTTATGATCCCCATTTATCACTTCATCCGCATCTATTGACATTTTTGAACGGTTCTTGGTGAACAACAGCAAAAATGAAGTTGTGCTTTTATTCTTTTTAGTATTAGCGAATGAAACGCTAGCATTCTTTTTATCGTTCTTTTCGTCTCGTTTTAGTTGTTGTACTCTATGAAGTCTTATCAAATCAGTAGCTGATTTTGATCCTGATGTACGTCTCGTATCTTTTAACGTATTGTTATGCTTTTTGACAGCCACTTCGTCACTACTTAATGCTAGAAGATCGCTTTGACTCTTCACTCTCAGATGACGCATTACTGACTTCTCTCTCATGATCTTGAAATCGTTGGTATGATCATCATCAGGAATAGATATGAGTTCTGGAAGATCATGAGGTTCAAGTTTTTTAATAGTGTTATTTCTAACAAACTTCGTTTTGGCAACCTCATATTCATTGCCATCATCATCGTATATTAGTTTTTTATCAAAACTATTCAAGTTTTCAGAGGAGACTTTTGGAGTCACCGTGATGACACTACTGACAGGACTTGGACGGGGTGCAAAAGTGTCAGTATAGTCTAATTTTATACCTTGCTGTATCAAATCTAAAGCATCGTCTGTGTTTATTGACCAAGCTTTACCATCGAAATCGCTTGAATCATTAGAAGCAGAAGAACTGCTGGATGAAGTATGAGTAGAGTTGGAGAAGGAAGTTCTATGATATGATAATCTATTTTGAATGCTTTCTTCGTACTTATTGTTGTTACTGCTGTTAGTGATGCTGGTCTCCATTTTTTATCTAGTTTGTTTTAAGGGTACAACTAATGAGAGATAATAATATAGATCGAAGAAGAAGAACAGCCAAATAGTTTTGGGTGGAAAACTAGAAATTTTGATAAATATATTCAAAGCGAAGAAAAAAGTAAAATGGAGGATGAAAAAGAAAAAAAATCTTTTCTGGAAATTAAAAATAGAAACTACAAAACTGAAGTGAAGTAATTTTATTTCACTATAAATCATGTTGATTTGGAAAAAGGAACACGCTAGTGAGGCTCATTACACCAAATTTCATTGCTAAATTCATTCGATTCAATTATCTACGAATACATTGCTTTCAACATAGATATAATTGAAATAGAATGTTGAGTGCTGAAATGTATTTTTAATATGCACAAATAAACCCGTCAGAATGCATTTTACCAGTTTATCAGTATTGCGGTCTAAACCTTAAATTATTAGACCAGCCACAAATAAACGGAATTTTTCATGTTAAGTGCTTTTTAAAGGTCAGAAAAAAAAAGCGGAAAATATGATGCCGTTCGCTCGCAGAAAATATGCTGCGGTATTCGGCAGACCATGTCTTTTCTACAATGTGTCAAAATGTAGCTTCAGAAAAACAACTTCTACTTGTGGTGCTGTGTATTCGATTTAATGAAATGGATAATAGCAGTGTGCTCGGTTTGTTTCCCTCATCCTGAGTAAGAGACCTGCAAGCGCAGTTATGATAAGCAAACAGGAGGGACAATCAACTAAAGTATGCAGTCATATTAGAGTGCGACGGCCATATCGATGAATCCGACCAGCCAACTTGTCTCATAAACCACTTGTTTAATTTGTACATATGAATGTACATATTTAAGTCAAAACGCAGATATGTAAGAATCCATCATGGAACATTAACAATTGGTATAATTCACCAAGGGGTGTTTGCAAGTCAATGGCTATCCCGTGGATTAATACCCTACAGGCAACGTTGCATTCTATGACCTCGGGTATACATTTATGAAGCGCCATTTGTAGAGTTGTTATTTGAAAATAAGGTCTACCATCCTTGGTGGCATGTATTTGTGGAGACACCAGTTCTTGAACAGTTCTTGGATTTTGTGTCCCACTTTTGGGGAGATACACTCTCATAGGGACTCTTTTCCATTCTAGTGGATTCTTGGAAGCTATTTTTCTAAAATATATGCTATTAAACTGCTTATACTCTAGATCTTTAGCATATTTCCATAAATTTGCTGAATCATCTTTGGATAATGACATGACATTTTTGGAAGATCCATTCAACACATAACAACTCTCTTTTATCTGGTTCATCCAGTAATACTCTATACTTTGTTTGAAAGGTAAAACCTCGGAAGGATAGTCATCTCCTATATTTATTACTAGCTTCCAAATCTTGATGTCTTTTCCTTGTTGTTGTGCTTTTTCGTTGGCACACTCTCCCACTATGTAATCGTATATTAGACCGACGGGATAGTTCCATTTGAGTGGTGTTTCATTGTATGTAAACCATAAACTTTGCGTCTTAATGTCCAACCTAAAGTTATTATAATACTCTATAATGTCATTATAGTACATAGGAAAATATGAGTTTCTATAAAGCTGACAATAATAATTTGGGTATTCTTTGAAATTTGCTCCCTTTCTGCTAACGCTAATCTCAGTGGGTATTTGCGCGTGCCATACGCGTCTCACAATCTCTTCGTCAGACATTCTGGTAAATCCTTCTTCTTATTCGATAAAAATCAAAAAATCTTGTCATGAGAGACCATAAATTATTGGTGTATTGCAGATATTGATTAAATCACCCAGCGAGGAAGTAGAAGGACATACACGCAACACAAATGAAAAGTAATCTGTTTCTTGCATGCAAAAACAAAAAGAAAATTAAGGCTGCATTCATCAGATCAAACCAGTATAATGATGAGCATTTGAAAAAAGTGAAAACACAAAGTTAACAAATCCAAAAATCCAAAAAGAGCTCCAAATTATAATTAATTTATTACATATGAGATGAGAACCTTGATAGAAGTTACTTCAAGCTTACCTTTCACTTCTGATTTTGATTTTTTCTTTGAGAAGGATACATTAATCTTTACCATTTTCATTAATAATCCGGTGATCAGTGAAGAGATTAAACTTGAAAGATTGACATTGATTTACCATGATCTAAACAAATTTCTTCAGCCTTGGTCGAAGTTTTATACTTGGGGTTACAAACCTTTCCAGATAGAATTGGCGCTGCATAGAGAAAACAATGAGAACTATAATTATATCTTTGGTAGTTTGCAATTCGCAGAATGTATCAATGATGAATGGTTGCTAACAAGTTTGGTTCTTAAATATTTTAAAGAACAATATTGTAAAGTCAAAATTGATTTAGAAGATGTGATGATACATTTTTTTGATCAATATGGCGAGTTCTCTCTTATTGAGAGTTTCAATCATATTCCAGATTGGTGTGATCCTGATAATTCATTTAATAGAGTATGGTTCAATGGCAAAGGTGATTTATTATTAATCCCGGGTAAATACCCAATACTGCATAACATAGAGAATTTAAAATTGCAACAAGCTTTGTTGTTTTTAAACAAGTATAATTATTATATTGATAGGGTAAGTTTACAAAATGCTGCAAAGCATCTATGGAATACAAAACTAAGTCATGCAATTGACGAAAGCCTAAAATTATGCATTACTACTCCTATTCAAGTAGATAGAAATCTCGGCTTTTGGATATTGAAGTTGTCGAGTGATGAAAGTTATATTAATAATGATTATCACGTGGAAAATATTATAATAAGAAGCTTTGAATCATTTGTTAATGAAAATAATGGAATTCTTGAACTGAATGGTAAATTATTAAATCATTTTAAAGATAAATTTCAAAGTAAGAATCAAAAGTTACTAATTGAATTATTATTTGAGAAGCGAAAATCGTTGAAAAATGAGTTGATCAAATTACAGGTTAGATTACCTTTTATATGGTATTACATTTGCAAAGTCAAATTTGAGCATGGAAGTTATGAAGATACCAATAACGGTGATGATTACGATAACTCGCTTGAAAAGTACTTAGGTAAAGCTTTAAATTCTGGATTAAGAAGTGTCATAGATTCGGAAATTGAAATAGAGAATCGATTTTTGAAAGTCGTCGAAAAATTTGTGGATGGTGGATTAAACAAATTATTAAAATTATCAGAAAGCGCAGCACATTTTGATTTTATAAATGTTCTGGATACTGAAATAGATAAATACAATAACGAACAAGTTGAAATAAGTGATAAATTTCAAAAAATATTGATTAATGATTATCATTTGATAAATGCAATAATCAGGCCTATGAGCTGCCAAGAATTTACTAATAATGTATATAATGTTTTCAAAAGTGAATTAGAAGATAAAGAAAAGAGTAACCGAAGTGATGGCGTACTAGAAGAAGAAGGAAATGAAATGATTGAAAGAGTCAAGAACTTTATTCATGAAGAAAATGTCAAACTTGATAACTCTAAAAAAAATGGAAATGATAAAGACTCTGTAAGAAATAATAAATTCAAACTTGATATAGACAAAGAAATCGATGAATTCTATAATGATGATAGTGATTATGATTCTGAGAAAAGTCTATCAGACATTGAAATATTAAATCAATTCAAAAATAGTAAAAATGGTCCAGAAATGGATAGTATCAATGAAGATGATTTTTTTGAATTTTTCTTAACTAACGCATTAAAAATTCCTAAAGAAGAATTAAAAAACTACAGAACAAGTTTCAAAAGTGAAACGAAATTCAATGGGGAAACAAAATCTCAAGTTGATAAAAAAGTGGAAGTGAAGGTTAAGAAAATTTTGAATTTAGGTAGTGAGCAAATTGTGAGTGGTGACAATAGAGAAGATGCCGATGATGCTAGCGAAGACTACATTGACTACTTTGATTATGTGGATGATGATGTTCCTGAAGAAGAAATGTGTAGATTGGTTTCTCGAATGAAACAATTGCTGGCACAAATGGATTTAGTGCCATGTACTACTTCTAGAGAAGCATTTTTGGAACCTTTAGATGAAGAATAGCTGATTGTATATAGTTCAAGTGAATTAATAGATTTTTTTTGAATAATAAAGGAAAAACGAAATATGAAAGACAAGCTTTCCACAATTAGAAGTTTTAAATGTTATTATTTAATAGTTAGATGTTATTAATGCTATAAAATTGTAGAACTGTGATGACATGATGTATTAGATGTTAAACGCCTATATAAACAATCAAATTTTGAGGAGCTACTGTTACTCTTATTATCATTATGACTGTTATTATTCCACTATTTTTCTTTTCTTAAGATAAAGAAAAATTCTGCGTTACACCAAAATATAGAATATAGAATATAGTATCTACAATAATTTCTTTTCTTCTTTCTTAAAGCACAATGTAATTGAACTAATTGTATACAACAGAATTTTAAATTCATAGTAGTTTTGTTTTTTTAAATTTCCAATAGTTAGCCCTAATAGGGTCTACTTTCATTAATAGCTCTAAAGATTTATCATAATTAGGCTTATCCTTTTTCAATAGATAAATGTCCAGTAATAATTCCAAGGCACGAACAGATTTAATTTTGTCTGTCAACAAACTTTCAAGACTTTCAGCACTTGTAGCAGGAAGATTGTTAAAAGCCACAAATTTAAGGGCAAAAGGTTCCAATTGTGCAATATTGTAATTTAATTTATCATATATTCCAACCAAATAGTTCCAAGAACTAGAATTTTGTGGAGAAATTTCTATGTATTTTTTGGCGTACTCAATTTCTTTTGATATTTCATCAGCGGTCAACTTAATTTCACCATTGCCGAATCTTAAAAAGTATCTGAAATTCCAAGCAGAATTATTTCTAACATCCAAATTTATCAACCTATCGGCAAAAGCCAATTCTGACAGTTCCTGGAATAACTTAAACCGTTTCACCAATGCTGTTCTATATGCCCAGGTATGGTAATTTTTGTTATCTTCCAAAAGAATAGCCTCCACTATAGGAAATTCCTTAACAGGGTTAGGATCTGGATTTATCATGATAAGAAGTTCTCTATGATTCCAAATCTGGTAGTTCTTTGGGTTCTCTATGGCTATGATCTCGTTGTGGTTCAATTCATCTTCCACTATCTGTTTTTTCTCAGCAGTGTCTTTTGCAGCATCTACAAACAGCTTTATGATCTCGTACCGAAATTCCCAAGCAGAATAATGCGCATTATTTATGCCGATGACTTCTTCTGCGACAGCCAAAGCCCTCAAAGAAAACTCTTTTTTTCTCAAAAAGTAGTTGAGCCTGACTATGGCAGTTTTGTACTGTTCTGTGTAGATGATTTCTACAAGCAGCGAGTCTTGCATCTTCATTTGTTCCGGGGTGTCGTTGACATCGATATCACTGTAGTCAAAATCCTTTGTTGTCTTATTGTAATCTAACATGGCAATTTCGATATCTTATTTTGATATTGTTAATATATTGCTAAAATTAATATCAAGTGTCTTTTTGAAGAAAACAAATCTTAAACGAAAAAGATGGATTTTACTGGTCTTTAAGTTATATGGTGTTCCTTTTATACTTGATAACAGACTCTTTTTTCTTTTTCAACCGTTTTTTTTTCTGTATTCAAAAGTCTATCAAAATAATACTGTAGTTACTTTTTTTTTTGCTTTTTTTTTTTTACATAGTATTTTATTAGTGAAAAATGCGGTTAAAAATGCGTACAGCGGCTCAAGTTAATTTTTTTGCATGAGCCATGCCAGACCCCGACAGTGTATAAGGACAAAAACAATAGTCGATTTATAGAACATCAAAAAACAACTATCTAAAAAGATGCTATCATCTGTTTGTTTACTATTTCAAAGCACACAAGAATCGTTGCAAAATAAATATTATTTCGTAAAAAAGAGTTGCTTTTTGATAAAGTGAAGCTAGCCTCAGGATTTGCAATATATAGTATACGATACGTATAGTAAAGAAAAAAAGAAGCCATCTTTTGATCAAAAACAGATGTTTTTACCTGATTTGATCCCTGATGATACCCATCTCCTATGGATGGATGGTCTGAAAAACAGCGACGGCTTACATTTTTTGAGATCAAGAAAAAAACTTGGAAACAACACCCTTACAAGGTCTCATTGTCAGCAGCAGCAATCGGCAAATAATGCCACAACCAGATTCTACACCGAATCAAACTTTAGAGGTGTTCAGTTTGCCCCTCCATTGTCTTCTTATTCGTCTGCTAATGTGGGCGCTACCATTTCAACAGCCGTGAATAACAGCGATCCTTATTTGAATAATAACGGCGGTATGACTGAATCCAGTAGTGGATCGCATAGCAGCGGTAGCGCATTTGATGACGACATCGAGTCAAGATATGCGTATTTGAATAGTATCAAAACATTTGGGTATGCCTATATGAAACCTTTGGGGATAAATAAAACCATGCAAAAAATGATAGAAGAAGAGCAGGATGAAACTAGTCACACCAACAATTTACAAGAAAATGACACAGAACAGAATTCACAGTTTGCAAATGATGAAACTGCCGAAAATATAACTAATAATAACCATAATCATAATATCAATAATGCTGAAGCCCCTGCTAACAATATTCAAGTGATACAAGAAGAGGCGGGAGATGGAGAACAACCAGAAGAAGCAGAATATGAAGAACAACAGGAGGAGATCGATTTGGATGCGGAGATACCAGATTTAGACCACAGCGATGCACACATCTCAATCGATAGTACTTCAGATGACAGTGATGATGAGGATGCAGAAGAGGAAGACGAATATGCGGATATTAATATCAATGATGATTTCATGGCAGAAGAAGAAGAGTATGACGAATATAAGGATTCAGAACCAAATAATTTAAGCCAGGTTGATGTGGACCACATCACGGAATATGTAAATAATATTGATACCGGAGATCATGATAATCATAATAGCAACCACGATAGTAATGCGAATTCCAATGACGACGATCATAACAACAGTACTAATAATAACAGCTCGAATCATATAGAGATAGGAAACGCCCTTGGGGTACCGAAGATTAGAAATGTTAGCACAAGCACGCGTATTTCTTCGTTTGGTTCAAGCAGGTCTTTCTCTGAGGGCGCTATCATACAAAGCAGTAGCAGAAATGCAAGTGACTATTACTCTAGAATCAGCAATCATGCTGGTCTGTTGCAAATCCATTCATCAGATATTTTCTCTCTGATTCAATCAAATGTTGGTAATTGTTCTGGGACTTCTCGAGAAATCGCTAATGATGGCGGTAGTCATAACTCTAATATCGCTAAGAGAAATCATATTGAAGAAACTAATGGTGAAGATTCTGATATGGAAATAGATGATTGATACTATAAAGTTTTGACATATATTTATTTATAAATTATTATTTTTCTTTTTTTTTATAGAGTATCTTTGGAGTTCAAACCACATGCTTTTGGAATATATGCACGAATTTATTAAAAGAACAACAAATAGCTTTAAAAAGAACGATTGTAAGATAGAAAAAACTTTTGAATATAGAGAAAAAAAATGTCGTGGTAAAATTATCAATGCTTTCAAGAATTTCAAGAAACAGATATGTCTTTCCAACAAGCATAAATCAAAACCAAGAAACCTGTCATTATCAATAAATCACCAAATATTTGTCTTATATTAGACGCATTACCTAAAACTATCCATTCATAAGCACCGATAAGAAAAATGGTAGTCAAAGAACTTACAGCACCTAGAACTGGAGAAGTTAACGTGAAGAGAGCCAGCATACCAGCAAAAAAACCTAATCCGGAAAACCCAGATAGAAGAACATATAATATAACTGTCTGGTTTGACACATTTCCTCCAAATTCTCGATTATCTGTACTAGCTCCAAAGATTAACACCACAGGAAGAAGAACCACAAGGCTGCAAAGCCCGATTAAACTACATATAAAATTCGAGAATGTGGCTTCTTTCGTTGGATTAATCCCTGCATGTGTTGGTGGACAAAGATATCTTTTATAGTAAACGTCATAGGCTCCGTACATTACAGTCCCTGCCAATATTATCACGTTTCCCAAGATGTGATGCGGCTTGCCATCAAAACTATTCTCATTGGAACCGGCATACGCCACACAGAATACGCCAATGGTAGCGACTATCACACTAGAGATTTTCAAAATCGAGAACTTTTCTTTTAATAGAGGAATCGAGAATAAATACGCAAAAAACGCAGTGCAGTTAAATATCGCCGTGACATCGTTAACGTATGAGTAATTCATGGATAAGTACCAGCTCATGGATGCTATAGAAAGAAGGATAGTACCACATATAGAGTGCTTAATTATATATTTGAAAGTTTCTGAGTTAAAGTATTCTACCAACTTTTCTTTATTTAGAGGTAAATCTTGATCATTATTATCGGTATCATCGTAGTGTGGATGATTACTCACGCTTTGCTGTTCATCGCCATCAAGAGTATTCAACGCACTATAGGCATTTGATCTATCAATGTCAAGCATTATCTCCGACACTTCAATAATAGTTCTAATCTGCTGTATTCTCTTTCCATAAAAAAGCAAGTATTGCAAAGGTGCAACAAGGGATAGCACACCATGATTGAAATACAATAACCACCAGGGGCTTATGTTGGAGATTTTGTAAACATAAGCAGTTGCTTCTGTTTGAATGACAAAACACACCAAACAAACGACAAATATTACCAGGACCAACACAACTTTATACATTGCTATTCCAGATATTGCGTATGTACTGAATTAGATAATATAGAAAGATAGGTTTATTGTGAATAATTCAATATTCATCACCTCGTCTTCAGGTCATTTTCCGGCATGCCGGATACACTTGATTAATAAATGAATCTGTGAATGTTTTAAACTTTGCGCGAATCCGAAAAAAAAAAAAAAAAAAAAAAAAAAAAAAGTAAGCGCCAGCCTGTTGACTCAATCAAAATTGAACAAGGAAAAAAAAATATGTAGGCTCCTCAAGAAAAAAAATATTGATAATATTGGAGATAAAAATCACAGGAAATTTTGTACTGATAAGTGATCGCTGTCTAATTTTGGAATTCGATTCTTCTATTCGTATAATTTTAATGATCTTCTCTTTTATATAATATTAGAAGCTTAATTCGAAATAAAATTGAAAAATTGATATAAACGAATATATGCGAAATTCTCTCTTTGTCTATTATACTTCTTGTTATTTTTGACCTATCTTATCATTTTTTTGTTGCATAAAAATGTCTTCTATCAACAAAACATATTTAGAATTTTTAGCTAAGCACCCTCTTCTTACAAAGTCCAGTACAGGTGCAGCTTTTGCAGCTTTGAACGAAATAATTGCTTCTAAGTTAGCTTCTGAATCATTGCTGGTCACTAAGGTTCCATTGTTAGCTGCTTTTGCTTTCTTTATTCAATCTCCCTTTGCTCACTATGCTTTTGAGATCTTGAATGGTTTGAAATGGTTCAAAGGTAAGAAACCGTTATCTTTGAAAAAGAAGTTATTGCAAATCTTGCTTTCTTTGTCTACAATCACCCCAATTACTTGTTTGATGAACGCCGTCATCTTGGCCATTATTAGTAAACACAAAGATATTGTTGATGCTAGAAATTCTTTTCAAGAAATTAAGAAATTGATGAAATCAAGTATTCCTGTCATCAAGTTCAATTTTTTGAAATTTATGAAGTCTTCCTGGATATCATCTCCTTTAATTATTTTTTTTGCTCAAAGCTTCCTACAGCCTTCAAGCTGGGTTGTGTTTTTCAACTTCGCCTACTTCGTGTTAAACACATTCAATAACACGATGTTTAAATTGAACATGAAAAAATTGAGAAGTGAATCACTTAAAGAAGAGGCTAAAGAAGAAGCCGAAAGCCAATCTAAGAAAGATGAACTTTAATTTTGAAATCATTATTAATAATGTTAATGTTATTATCCATAGATACATTAAAAAAAGTACCCGTTTATTTGTTTGCTCATTTGTTTGGTTTCCTAATTATATAATTTCGCTTTTTTTCCAAATGCTTAGTTCTAATAATCATTGTAGTCATCTTGAGATAAGGCATGTAGATTAGGTAAAAAAAAGAAAAGTTTAGGTTTTCTGTGACATCCTTTTTTTATCTCATTTTTGTTTATTACGTTGCTCGCTTCCTGATTTCTGTAAAGAATTTATTTACAATAAATCCTGTAGATTCACATACTTAATCATCTATACTCATGTATGAAACAATCTGTTGATGTTGAGAATCATAATATTTCCAGAGCTGTAATATATATGCGAATAACTTTGTAGTCACTTCATAAAACTTCGATTTAGAAAGCCCAATTTCATTAGAAAATGTCACGGGTTGGGTGTTAGAATTTTTATAATTATATTATACGTATTTAAAAAAACCTTTTCTTCAAATTTTCACTATCTTTCTAATAATTCTATTTTAAAAATAAGGCACTGATTGATTAATATTCCATAGTCCCCTTGAAGAAATGGACAAGACTTCTGACCCGAGTTCCGCAAAATCTTGTTTAAAAAATATGTAATCGGCAAGCGAAATTTCAAAATAAAAACGACTACTATCCTACAAAAAAGAAAGTTAATAAAACTTGATTTCTAATGAATTTATTTCGAATTATTTTATTAACATCCATTTTTTTCTTGTTTTATTTGAGTCCTAAAAGCATCAAATATTACAAAATTCTGAGAAAGTAAACCACTCTTCAAAAGAAAAATATTATTCAAAAGGAGGTTTTCTTTGAATATTATGTTGATAGATTCCGTTATCAATTACTGACTATAAATAACTGTTACATAATATGAGCTGACTAACAGTTAGGACTCTTTAGGAATAGTTTCAATTTGTTTTCAGATTAGCTTTAGATAATATTATTTGACAAAATACTTGTCAAATTTGATCGTTCATCATATCAAGTGTACTTTTAAATGTAGAACAGATAATTCATACTCATTATTATAGGATAATCTTCAATATTCAGAACGGCATGCATATTATCTTTCTCCGACATAAAGTACAGCTATTACATACAAAATACGACCGACAAACTCTGGAAATAATGCTAATGGTTTTTAGAAAATGATAAAGCATCTTTTTCAATTGATATATAATATACATTATAGATACCAAACAATATTATACTATTCGTTGAAGTTTCTTGTTGCGATAACTTATCTTATATTTACATATTGATTATCAACAAGTAAGCTTTTACATATTAAGTAAGATGGTTTATCTGCTTTTCAAGTAGAGGTGCCTCATTGAATGGAAATATTCTATGGAAAGAATTATATTAAGCAAAAAAACTGGCATTATAAAGTGAACGATGTGAAAATGAAGAATTAGAATTAATAAGATTTAGATGAACCCATGAATTCAACTCTTAATCATTAGTTGTATACACGTACATAATCAATCGATTAAATAATCAACCTCCGGAAATTTTGTAACACACAATTTTTTTTCCGAAATTATTAACGGCATCACAGTATGGTGTACTCAATTTTGCCGTTTCTACGAACACACATGCATGTCGAAAATCTCAAATTTATTAACATTCTTTTTTTCAACATGAATCGCTTAAAATAATTCGGTTGCATAAGGTGGCAGAACACGCAAATATAAGGCATTAATTTTTGAATGATGTAATTCAGCCATCTAAATATAGAAAACAGCATTGATTCTAATAAATTTTGTTAGTTCATTAAGAAAATACATTGTTTATTTCAATCTCTTGGAGAAGATGAGCTAAGATCAAACTAATAATATAAATATCTTGGATAATCCCTTATTTGATATTACAATTTACAAATTCTATATTTCGTTATTAAAAATAAATAAAAAAAACAATCAAAACCGATTATATTCTTTTCAATTCTTCTTCATTTCAACATTATTTTTTCTAACAACATGCAATTTGCTGCTTCTGTTTATCTTTCCATTTTGGCTGCTCTTTCCACAGTCTCTTTGGCCGCTCCGGTTAATTCTTCTTCTGCTGATGCCCCCTTAAAATTAGACTTTTCCGTCGTTAGACACAGTGATCCTACTCAAGTTACTTCTGGCTCTTCCGTTATTAGAAACGCCGTTAATGGCGGCTACTTGAACATGGCTTTACAAAACCAATACACGCAATATATTGCGGATTTTGAAATTGGTACTCCAGGTCAAAAGATCAAGTTAGATGTTGATACCGGTTCTTCAGATTTATGGGTTCCAGGTAACGGTACTAAATCTGTTTACGGTACTTACAATAAGGACATATCTACCTCTTACCAAAAGATTAAGGATGGTTTTGCTATTGGTTACGGTGACAAATCTTATGCTCTTGGTGAATATGGTTACGATGACATGAGTATTGGCAGTGTCAACTTGAAACAAGTTGAATTTGCTGTTGCTACTAATCAAACTGCCGGTAGAGGTTTAGTTGGTATTGGTTTTGAACAAAATGAATCTTCTAACTACGGTTCTAAAGCCTTCACCTACCCAAACTTACCATCTACTTTGAAAGCTCAAGGTGTCATTAAGAAGAATTCTTACTCCTTATACTTGAACTCTATTGATGCTGACGCTGGTTCTGTTTTATTTGGTGCTGTAGATGAAGCCAAATATGAAGGTGACTTAAAAACCTTAGACTTGATTAATATCAATGATGAAGGTGAAACCACAGAGGAACCAGTCGCTTTCTTTGTCTCTTTAGACTCTATTTCAAACAAGGGTGCAAATATGACCACAAAATCTCAACCAGCTTTATTAGACTCTGGTACCACCTTAATATATGCTCCAACTGATGTCTGGAACAAGATCGTTAACACATACGGTACTTATTACAGTGAAATCGGTGGTTCTATTATTGACTGTAACGCCCAAGAAGACGATTTTGAATTTGCTTTTGGTGACAAGACTATTAAAGTCCCATTTTCTGATACCTTATTCAAGTTGACTCAGCAAGATGGTAACCCATTATCTATTGGGGGTAAAGAACAATGTTTGGTTGGTTTTATGAATAGCGGTTCAGAATACTACATCTTGGGTGACGGTTTCTTAAGATCTGCTTACATCTTTTACGATTTAGATGATAAACAAGTTTCTATCGGCCAAGCTAAATACACCGATGAATCTAAAATTAAGATTATCTCTTAAATGTGACGGTCTCTAATATTTAAAAGAGCAGGCTTCTTTTAAACTTTTTATTCAATTTTCATTTCATTCCATTTCGTTCATATTCATTATTATTTTCATATATATTTATAATGGAACATTAATTTAAAAAAAAGTAGATTGTGAAAAACATTATAATATGTTTTTTTATAAAAACTGAAAGGCTCCAATTACGAAAAAAAAATATTCGAAATTCCAAGTAAAACAAATATCAATTGATGATGATAAATACGTATATAAAATCCTAAAGTTTACTTTTCAAATGCTGGCTTAAAACGTCTTTCAATTCATCAGCGGCTTCAGTTAAATAATAGTGCATTTTTGCAGGGTCTAATCCAGCTGGGTTATTTTTACGACAGGTAACTGTAATATTCAACCAATCCTTATTGATCATATAAGGCAAACCAAGACCTATTTCGTGAACTTCAGACCAACCGTACCCATTAAAATATTCAGAACTTAATTGTGAGGTAGATAAATACCAAGTACTTGAGTACTTTGTCATTGCATCATCCAAGAAATCTGACTGCTCACCTGGCTCAAGCAATTTCTTTAAGCCATAAATATGTCTATCAACTGCTGTGGCATTACTAGCCAACTTAATATATTTGTTTTGTTGGTCCAATGCAGCCCTAAACAGTTCGATCTTGGCATCTATGGTGGCATCTGATTGAAAAGTTTTCACAAAATCCAAAGCTTCAGTTGAAACGGTTCTGTTTGTTTCAGTACGTCCAAACTTGTACTTTCTGGTAGAGGCGGATTCATAAGTAGGCTTCAAAGTACCAGTGTACTTGTAGTAAGCTAATTGCATCAATAATTGAATGTATGCGTCTGGCGAAGCATTAAATTTCTTAATCAAATTCTTACCATAACCTTGGTATCTCCAAACTTTTAGTAAATGGCCACTAACTGCTACTTCTTGGAAGGAAACTTTAGCTTGATCAATAGCATTTTTGACATCATTAGAAATATCAAATTTGAGTTCTTCAGTAAAAGATAATGGCAAGTTTTGTTCAACCTGAAATAAAGAAGAAACGCTAACATTTTCCTTGCTAAATTTGGACAACTCTTGGCAAATGTAGTTATTTAATGTTAAATTTGGAGTACCATCCATTCTTGAATGTTCACCCAAAAAACCAGATGCACCATTTGCAGCAACAAAGAATTGCAAAGGCTTATCAAAAAAACGATTCTCACCATTTCCATGCCAGCAGTAACGAGCTCTTTCTTCGAAAGAAATAGGTGAGTGCTCATCTAAGCATAAGACAAATGAGGATCTGAAAATGTCTTCAAATGAGTTCTGATTGATTATAGAAAAAGTGCAAAGTTTTTCAAAATTGATAAACCATGAATCTCTGTCAAGGGTGGTAAGAATTCCAACTGAAGGTTGCTTGAATGAGCCATTTTTATTATTAGAATCTTCTGTCACCCTCAATAAAGAAGTGTAAATATGAGATGCTGGTAGTTTTTTACCTGTGGCCGGATCATGATGATAAACTTTATAGAATCTGTTATGTTTTATAACTACAAAAAATTGATTTTCAGCATCAGTTTGAGAATATTTGATAGTATCATCAACATCTATTCCTGGTATTCTGCTATTATTGAACATATAAGTAAAGCCATTCATACAATAAGGAACATCCCTGATAACTTCAGGAGGGAACGTTTCTTCATCTATCAATTTCTTGAATTGTAAGATTTTGTCAACCAATAAAGTTGCTTTTCTCAACTGTGATTTTTCCAAACTGGCTGGTAATAAATTATGAGAATGACTGAAAAAGTAAGATACGAATGGCACCACAGGATCTCTGTAAGCCAAATAGGCATCAGTATCCCACCATTCTTTGATCCAATTTTCATGATTTTTACTTCTTTCAATCAATCTTTGTTGTAGCTTGATTCCAAGACCACCAGGTTTAATAAAGTCATCCAACTTTTGTTTAATTTGATCAAACTGGACCTTGTTTTTGACAAGAGGCTGAATGGATTTCAAGTATAACTGAGCAGTGGCTTTCAACTCAGGGACAGGAAGATTTGGAAGTTGAGAGGAGTATTTTAGCATATTTCCAACCATCGTATGATTTTGGCGGGCGAATCTAGTGATAAATCTCATTAAAGAAGTAACTTGGTTCAGAAAATAAAGAAAATAGTGATATTAATGACAATAAAGTTGCGGACTAAGCTTATCTCTTATCAGAAAAGATATAATCTGGCGTAACTATTATCAAAATATAGAAATTTTTGATTGATTTGACTTAAAATGCAAGATGAGATCGTCAAAAGAAATTGAGAGGGACACTTTCAACTTAAATAATAATTGTGCAATAGATATAATCTTTTAAAAAAAAGGCATTTTGTCTATTCGATATTCTATTAAGAGGAAAAACCTTGAAAAACTTGACACATGACCCCAAACATGACTTTTTTCGGGCTGGAACTCCCTTGGTGAACCCCCGCAAAAGAGTGAAATATTTCTTTGTGTGTCAAAAAGTCACGAAGAAATGCTCGAACGGAAGGATACGAATAGAACAAGATCACGCATTTAGAGTCTACTACCGAACAGCCGATACACACGGGGCTTCAACCATATTTCAAACTGGCCAATCAGTGGAAAGAAGAGATTGCGGATCACCACACCAATAACTCTTCTGTATGATTCGCATACAAAACTCTTCAAGTCGTGACCAGATGAATTCAGATATACATCAGTGTTTAGTCTATATGTACGTATATTGATTGCTATCTGGTCTTCTTTCTATGTACTGATGCTATATCATATTTTTTTCAACAATATATAACATATTCCATTGCCAAAGCCATAGGATCGAAATGTGAATAAACTGGCAAATTTTTTGCAAATTGAAATGAATTATTTTCTAGTTGCCCTTTTGTATACTTAAAGCAATCCTGCACTCTTCGATACTTATCATGTTCAATACATATCATGTTCAATACATATCATGCTCAATACATATCATGCTCAATAATATCATGCTCAATAATATCATGCTCAATAATATCACATAGCACAGATTATATATAAATAAATATATATATATATATATATGTATATCGATTGCCAACTGCTAGCCATTTATAATAGTAATTACCACTCCCCCAAATCGTTGGTGTTCTTTGGAAGTTCCCCCACGATCTGTGCGATAACCGCATTTCTGTTCTTCGGCAATAATGCACCATTCATCATCATCCAGTTTTTACACTTCTTGATCAACTTCTCTAACTTCTCTATAGATGCATCATCGTTATTAAAGATACCTGCCTCAAGAAGTTCCAAATCTTCATTGTTCAACCTCCCTTTGATCTTCTTCGAAGAACTATTATTGTTATGGTTATTCTCCTTTGTCTGGTGCTGTTTCTGTTCATCTTTACTAAGAGCCTCTAGATATGCGTAGACCATGCCTAGCTGCACTAGTTTCTGGTATCCCGTCTGGATACCTAACATCTTACCGCTTGTATATGTCTCTTTCATGATCTCCTCTTTCCCATGGTCGTACCCATCCTGATAGTATTGTTCTTCCAATGATAAAAGCTCGTCAAAATCCATTTGTATTTACTTGCTTTTCTTTACTTTAATAATATCCTTTGATTTGCTATCTTTATTTTTCTGGTAGTGTTTAGCTTGATATTTTGTTTGCTTGAAACAATATGAATGTGTGAATTTAACTCTGAGGTGATCACTAATAAAGATTATTAATCACAATAGCGTGAGATCATGATATTATTTCTGCTTGATGTAGTGCGCACATAATAATAAGCATCTGTCAACCAAGACACCGGGACATCTGCAAATACCAACATACGGTCCTTAGTCTACAATTGATGCTTCAAAATCTATTCTTTTTTCTATATTCAAATTATACAAAAACTTATTAATAGATTAAATACTCCTCAATTTTTATATTTACGTCCTGCGAAATTCTCCTTATAAAGTCCCAATCGAAGTTCACCTTGAGTTTTAATTTAGGATTTAATAAGTCAATATTATCGTTTACGCTGGAACTGAATGTCTTGTTAAGAAAATCTAACGATATAAGGTTGGACAATTGTGCGTAGAAATCAACATCCAACTTGAGTGTGACATCTTTGAAAACCGAAAAATTGACATTGTTTTTGTCACTAGTACTATCAATGTCTTTTCTGTTTTCATAAATCGAAAATAAAATCGATATCATTCTCTCCATTTCGAACGAGCTACTGTTTAATAAAAACTTGGATGCACCAGTATTAATGTTTGTCTTTCTTCTCTTTCTTTTACTGGTCGAAATATTCCTAGTTTTTGCAAAGATTTGGAAATCGAGCTTCTGTGGAATATATGCTGCCAAATAGCACGCACACAAAATCAATTTTGACACTTTTGTAAGATCAACGGCACTCACTGAACAGTTACTCTTATTTACATCTTTCAGATAATTATCTAGTTGGAAAGTATCATTATTAACATCTATCATCACAAATTTTTCTGATTCTTTAAATATTTTGATATTTTCTGAATACATCTTAATAAAATCATTTGGAATTCGGTAGTCATCAGTGTATAGCTTCCTTGTAAAAATGGGCCATATTTTATAAATGATTTTAAGTATTGAATCAATATCTGATCCCGCATACTGGTAAAAAACATCAAGGATCAACTTGATAAAATCCTGCCAAAATATTTGCCTCAGTTCTAAATTATTCTCGTAAATCTCGCTATCAGGAAATTTACAAATATTTTGTAATAACATCTCCGAAGTTAAAGTATCCCGCGTCAAAATCTGTTCAATCTCCTGCCTTGTATATGTGCTAAAATTTATAGTCAAAATTGAGTGGTTTGGCAATTCTTTAAAGCCTGGTTGATATTGCAAATCAAAAATGTTTAACATAAAAATAAAGCTCGACCTTCTAGAAATTTCAGGTGCTGTTTGCTGAATCTTGTGAAACCCTATAATGGTATTCAACAATTGGGAAGTCGGAAGTTGTTCGTAATTTGTGAATATTAGAATCTTGTAAAAATCTTGTCTATTTGATGCTTGTTTTGTCTGTTTTAAAAGTTTTTCGAGTTTTACGTTAAATGTAGATAAATTTCTACATTTATTATTAGTATTATTATTCGCAATACCGGCAGCATCATTGATACAATTGTCGAGTTTTTCCAAAATTTTCGTGTATAGTTTGGTTAAGGACATAATTCTTTGACAATCGATATAGATAGGTTCAACATTCTTTGACTTGAAATAAGTTTCCACACACATCAGCTTTCCTGAATTGATTCCGTAGATCACCAATGTATTGAGCAAACTTCCCATCGTTATGAAAGAATCCAATAGATCAATCTGATCATCCCTGCACTCTATTTTGTCTATATATGTCATTATTTGGGATATACTTTTGATTTATCAATATCTTCTATCAGATTACCAACCACACATTTCATAAACTGAGAATCAGTAAACAAGATCAAACTCATCCATTTTCAATGGTTACGTGCACACACACACACACACACACACACACCAATTTTTTTTTTTGTTCTTATGTGCGCATTTCACTTCACTTCAAAAAAATTTTTCTAGTAAGTAATAATTAAGCGCCCGTGAACTACTAGAAGAAAAAAATTTTTTGTCCTTTAATGTGATAATAATATTTTCAATGAAAAATTTCAAAGAAACTGTAGATATAGTAATAATAGAAGAAGCCTTGATTCTCGATTGGATAGTTTAACATTTCTTTTGCCAAATTCATAGATAATTACTGTCTCAAAAGTATTTATTGTATTCTTCCAACCGTACACATTCAAGCAGAGAAAAAATAAGCAATAAGATACAAGATACAGACCAAAATGTTTAAAAGAAATATCCATAGCACTGTGAACTGTTCATCTAAAAGGTTGTTCAGTATTAGTTCTTCCGCTAAAAAAGAAGCTGCCATAGCATCCTCTTTGCTTCTTTCCAGGATACCGATTATTACACCAACGCTAACCGAATTTGAACAACAATACTATAATTACCAAGATGAATTATCTAGAAGATTAATGTGGACATTCCCGTACTACACATATTTCAAAAGATCCTCTTTGCAAGAGATGCGTTACTTGAAGAGCCAAAAATGGCCTGTTTCTAAACAAGATGGTGTTTTTTACCCAAAGGGTGTTCCAGATGTCAGACATAACAGAGAAAGACGTGCTAAACAAGAGGTTGATTTGAGTTATCAACAAGAAATGGAGGAAAGCAACATTGGTGATGAAGAATCCACAGTGACCACCGTTTCCATGAATCCAAGAACCACTAAGGCCGATTTGGATAAGGATTTGAAAAGTTTGGAAAGAAGCTTGGACAGAACATTATACTTGATTGTCAAAGACAAAAAAAACCAATGGAAGTTACCTTCTTTCCAATACCCAGCTCAAGAAAAATCCACCGAAAAATTATTGCCATTACACGAATTTGCCGAGCAAAGTGTTCAAGAGATCAGCAAGAATGATTTAAGTACCTTCAATGTCACTAATAAACCAATACATGTTTTGAAATACAAGGGCAATGCGCTTTCTGCTTCCGAACAATCTCCAGATACTAAAGAATACATAATTAAATCACACATCCTTGCCGGTGATTTTGTATTGGATAACAAGAAGGCTTTAAATCTCTCAGATTATTTGTGGCTCACCAATGAAGAATTACCTGATTATTTATCTAAGGAATATTTTGAAGAAATCAAATATTTATTAAGTGAATACTAATTTAATTGATTCACATAGATATTTTTCTTCATTGCTTCTCCCAGATCACTTCTTAATATATTACTAATATTTTTTATTTATTTATTTCACAAAGTTAGCTCACCTCCGCCATTTTCTGTCAACTAATTTTCAATTAACCAAACAAAAAGACACTCTTCGCAATTCCATTCCATCCATTTCCTCTTATTTTTATCCTCCTCTTACATGTACATGTACATAGCCTTTATATATACGCATGCCGATAAATATACTATCAAGTAAAAAAAATTAAATAATGATTATAATTCACGAATTTGAACATTTATTCCATTTCTCATTACATTCACCCATCTATAAATCAATGCTGATGTTCTTTTTAGAAGAGCGCCAGGGCTCAATTATGCAATTATGCAAATTAGTGATGTAAGTCACTTTCCAGTTAAATATTATATAAAGTACAGGAACACAAGTAAGTAGAAGATAAAGTAGAAAGTAATACAAACGCTGTTATCATATACACAAGGATCTTTGACTCAAAAAAACTGAACTCTTGGTTAATTTTTGTTTGATTGTACTTTTTGAAAGAAAAATGATATTTTCTCAGGGTAATGAATTAACAGATAAGATTTACACAATTTTCAATAGAGAAAATATAAATGTTCCGTTAAGGATATACCAGTATTGATGATTATTGAAGTAGGATTTCAGCGCTAAGAGTTACGCATAGAGATGTTGATGAAGACGTTATTGTTTAGAATTCTTATCAAAAGGATTTATAATGATAATTATATTCGCTATTGAATTAAATTTTCTACAAATTTAATGAAACATCAATCCGAAAAATTGATTTTAAAGCAAAAAAAAAAAAAAAAAAAAAAAGAGCTGGAGTGTGTTAGAGAACATACAGAAACAAACTTTTGCCTATGACTTAACGATTGAAAGCAAAGACTAACTTTGACATATATGATTATTATGGTTGAGTGTTCAATGTGATTTTATGTAGACAAAATAGAAAGAGACTAATCCAAACATCATATCTATTTCTAAATGACCAATTAAAAAATTATCTGAAGTTGTGAAGAGCTCTGCTAGAATAGCATTAAATCTTGAAAATTATAGTTAGGTGCAAAGGACTAGCGAGAGACAAAAACGGAGTTATATGATCACATATGTTGGCTCACAAACAGAAAGTAAGTAGTAAATCACTCTTAAGTAGAAGATATTCACCTCACAGCATAGGAAGCTCGAGTAAAAATAAGTAGTTTTATACGCACTTATCCAGGAAAAATTTTTATATTCTTATGCTTCTTTGAATTCTCATGAAGTAATGGTTTGTCAGAGTTATGAGTTTCGATACATATTATAAACCTCAATAAATTACAACCAGCTTTATCTAGATTAACAGTTTGTCTGGATATAAATCATAGCAAGCATTGAAACAAGTGGCACAAGATTTTTCAATTGAATCTCGATTTTTCATTAGATTTGTTTTCTTCCAAGTTTGCGAAGTTATCAACATACAATCAAGAACAACCAACCATTTTAATCATCAATTGATGTTGCAGGAAATATATTTTTGAAACACAAAACATTTATTATTACTGGAATCTGATTGCCGATAAAATTACAGTTACTAGAAAAATGCTGTTTAATAGAAATTTACATTCAAGTAGAAGAGTGGCTAACATCAACGGTAGTAACATTTCAATTGATAATGAGAATTACTTCAAGAATTTAAGGACTTCTTCGTTACACCGAGACTATCCAACATTGATATCATGGAACAAGACTGGTACTAAGATAGCATTTTCACCGATTAGTACCAACTCTGTCACTGTTGTTGAGTTGAATGAATTGAAGGGAAACGTGGAGTCCAAGAAAAGAGAATTTTTAATTCGTGATTGCCATAGCTGCTTGCCAGCAAGTCGCTATAAACCACATATTGCAGATCTCGATTGGGAACCCACTAATGACTCCGTATTTGCTACAGTCGGAGGTGAAGATGGACTAGTGAAATTTTGGAATTATATTAAGGGTCAAATCACGGAATTTGAGTATAAAGTTGCAGGAATAGCTAAGAAAATTAAATTCAATTCTAATGGCATGTTTATCGCGGTGATAAGTGAGAAAAGAAATGAGGATAGTTTGTCGGGACGTACTTATTATCTTTCAGTGATTGATAGGTCGGGGCAAGATATAATATATGAGCATATAATACTGAGTTTGTCAATAGTGGCATGCTTGACATGGGCCAATAATCCAAATCTTTTATTTTTGGGCTACACTAATGGCATTGTGGAGGTTTTCAAGGTGATACCGGACAAAAGAGAGATTAAATCAGTGATAGAATTAAGAGTCAGTGTGACATCGATTAATGATCTAGCATATGATACTCTAGGAAGGTATTTGGCAGTGGGATCAGATGATGGCAACATCAGTTTGATATCTACCGAGACCCTTGGTTGCAGTTCGGTTATTTCATTGGCAGATGATGCCATCAGCGGGTTGACCTTCTCAAACGACGGATGCTATATTTTGGCATGCTACAAGAACGGGACGCCCGCAAAGATAGTCAATATTGAGAAGAAAACCACCGAGTTGGTTATTGAAGAATCAAAATACAATATCAACTCATCCAGCGGCTATAAATCTTTTTTGGCTAATGCCAAATTTAGGCCTAAGCAGAACTCTTTTGTGTTTTCGACAGGTAGTGGAACCTTGAAAGTTAGTTTACCTGTATAGAATTATTAATTAATATACTGACTAATAATAGACGAAAAAATGGATCACCATTTAGCAAACAGTTGCCAATAAACAGCACGCACTGAGAATGGTGCTATCAGCAAAGGACATATGATGCATATATTGAGCAAGGACGAAAAATCTTACACGATGGTAACTTTTTTGTCGATTTTACATTTTTCTGGTCTCCTGGCCGAAAAGGGAAAATAATCTGCAGAAAACATGGATGCAGAGATCTGAAACAAAATTTACTTGAAATCTGTACAATAAGAGAAAAAGCATAATTTATCGCAAGAAAAAAAAATAAAGGGGAAAAAGACACAGAGCCAAACTGAACTGATTATTTAGTGAGAAAAAAAGTTGAAGGAAAACAAGGAAATATCCAAAATAATAGATAGCTCTTGCTTGTTCAGTATTTACAAAGACTTGCAAAACCTTTAAGATTATAGCTATATTCTTTCTCAAAAATATATCCAATATCAATAAAGTATCTAAAATAAGCAATTCATTCACAAAGAAAATTATGAAGTTATCCGGTCTTGCAGTATTGCCACTTTTAGCTTCCTCCGCTGTTGCGAAAGGTTTTTCTTTGACCATTAATACCTTAGGAATAAGTACCATTATCACAGAAAGTACCACTTTCGTCACACAATACGGTGGTGCCGATCTTACTATTGTTGCCGAAGGACCAAGAACCGCCGGCATTATCGGTGCAGAATCTTTATATCTGGATGGAAATATTGAGGGTGCCACTTTGACTATTACCACAGGTACGTCTGTTGTTGTTGTCACCACCTCTGCAATCGAGTTTACCGTCGGTAGTAGCAGTAGCAGTTCCAACTCTAAAGCCGAAGGTAACAGTTTGGCCATGGGTGCTGCGGCAGCCTTTGGTAGTGGTTTGATTGGTATGCTTTTATTAATTTAAAACTGCCTAATATTTATTATTAATAGAAAAACAAAGAAGTTTCCTATCACTTTTACCCATTCTTGTTACATTTTTATTTCCATCTAAGTTTCTAGATATATTTGACATTTGTTTTGATTTATCTCTGGCCTTTATTATTATCTTTTTGACGTTTCTTTTTCATATATTTCGGCGTTCTTATTAATTCATCTCTTCAACAACCGTTATTAGTAGTGTAGAAATTAATTGAAAATATTAAGCGCAGATAAAGAACGTGCCAGATGAAAAATCTTGCATTGATTACACGTGCCTATCACGTGACATGGTATGTGATTTGAATATCTCTTCAAATCAACAAGCAAAATCTTACAGTTTGAAAATATTTATAGAAATAGATTTTGGTGTATTCATCAATTCTGTTTTAACATCCTCTAGGTGAAGAGGGGTTGATGCGAAAATGGTAAAAAGTTATCGAATATATGAAAAAAAAAGCATTGAAAGGTTAAGAGAAATGAGTTCGCAGACATATATACGCCGGGAAAACAAGATAATGGTTTTAAAATTAGAGAAGGTACAAGAGGGAAGCTAAGCCACCGAAGAGAGCAACAGCATTAATGTAGTTTGCATTGGCGCCAGCGGAACTGGAAGAGGAGGTGGAATTGTCACCTTTGGTAGTCTTTGTGGTGCTGGCGGCAGTAAGATCCTTGGTGGAAGTGAGAGCCTTGCTGGTGGCTTCAGAGTGAGAAGAACCAGTGGCAGTGCCTGTGATGATAGCGGTAGCGTTGGAAGCATCGCTAGCGGATTCAATACTAGCGGTGGTAGCATTGCTTTGGATGAGAGATGGAACGGCGGCGGCATCGGTGGCGGAAGCTTCATCATCAGATACAGTGCTACTGGAAACGTCGGTAGCAGCATCAGTGGTGGCAGCATCAGTAGTGGCAGCGTCGGTAGAAGCAGCATCGGTAGAAGCAGCATCGGTGGAGACATCTGCAGTGCTAGACGAAGAGTCTGAGCCGGCAGCGGCTGGGCTCTCGGAGGCAGAGCCACCTGAAAGCTCGATGGCAAGCAAGGCAGCGGATTGGGCATCCTCGGCGTTGGCAAGAACTGTTTGGACGGACAAGCCAGCGATCTCGGTGACAACGGTGGTTGGGCCGATGATGACGGTGGAGACACCCTCGGTGTTGATGGTAACGGTGTACTCAGCGGTGGCCGACTTGGACAAGGCGACGACGGCAGACAAAAGGGCGACGGAGGAGAATTGCATTTTTACTCGATTCTGGGGGGATATAGCAGTGTGTTTCGAAGTTTCCGAGGACCAAAAATGGAATTCCACGAGGAAGACAGCAGATGTGGGAGAATATCGTGACAATTTATACCTTTTGATGAAATAATAAAAGCACATATATACTCACACACCCACAATAGAAGAAGCAAAAGCAGGATAGCTGTAGCAGCAGGGGCAGTGACAGAGAGACAGCATAACAGACAGGTGTTACGCGCACCACTGGTACTTTATGCTTCTTTTCTTTTTCTTTCGCTACGCATTTTTACTCTTAAATAGGCCGTTGTTGTGGTAATTTTTCATTTTGTTATTCTTTTTTCCGTTTTTTCTTTTTTTTTTCGCTTCTCCAGGCTAAACACAGATTCTCGGGACAAATTTGGCTCAGGAACGCGCAGAGAAAGAAAAAAAGCTTCGCGCTGAAAAATGCTGACGCACGCGCTTAAGAAAAAAAGAGTGTGGTGGAAGCGGGCCTGACGCTGTTATTTGCTGTTCTGTGATCTCCCAAACAACTCGCTGCATGGCTGACAGGCCGCGTGCGTCGCGGGCGCGTCCACAGTAAGTGGGTATCTGGGGGGGCTCGCGGGCTGGCCCGCCAGAAAAGACCTTTTTTGAGATCTCGCCACAGCCGCTGCCCGAGATGCTCGCGTCGAAGATATGTTATATATAGCCACAATAAGGTTGTGTATAGCAAAAGTTGCAAGCGGGCCCTATGCAACGCGAATGCGCTTACAGCACAGTGAACAAGCTCAAGCGACATGGCGCAACATGGCTGAGTGAATCCGGAAAGTGGGTTAGGGTTAGGTTTAGGGTTAGCCCAGCACACAGTGTGGCACACATAATAGGCGAGCATGGACTCACTCGCAACCGCTTGCTGCTTAAAAGGACAATTTAGGGCGTAGTCGGCTGTACACAAAAGAGCCCATGGTACGTAATTGCTATGTGCTATGCGCTAATGCAAGCCACTGTGCTCCGTGTACACTGCACAGCAAATGCTACAATATCTGCTACACTGAGCTCAGAGAGCCTACAAGCCAATAAAGAGCAAAAAAAGCTGTATTAAACTAGGTATTTTTGATGAATGAAAGGTAAATCCAGACAGCAGGGCTGCCCATCATAAATGAAAAAAAGTGCATAAACGAATCGAAAAAGGGTGTGGTGGCGTTGAACAGAGGTCCTAGACAATTAAGCTAAGAAGTACAACAAAGAGAGACCACCGAAGGCAGCAGAGGCTAAACCCATCTTGTTGGCGGCGTTGGTGGCAACTTCAACAGCAGCGACGGTAGAAGAAGAAGAGGCTTCTTCAACAGTGGCGGAGGTGGTGGCAGCAGCGGAGGTGGATTCTTCGGAGGTGGTGGCAGCAGCGGAAGAGGTGGTGGCAGCAGCAGCGGCACCGCCTTCAAGTTGGATGGCTAAAGCGATAGCTTGTTCGGCTTCAGCAGCGTTGTTGAGGACGGTGGTGATAGACAAACCACCAACAGCGGTGACAACGGTGGTTGGACCAACAAGGACGGTGGAGACACCTTCGGTGACAACGGTAAGGGTGAATGGGTCAGCAACGGCGGAACCAATTAAGGCAGCGGCGGCGATTAAAGTAGAGGTAGAGAATTGCATTTTGTTATAAGTAGGACAGGGATAAGTAAATCAGTTTGTTGTGTGAGATAGAAGAATGAGAACCAGAAAAGTGAACTCAGAACATTTTGCAAATTCGGGAGATTTCACCTGCCTTATATAACTCTAAAATGGGGACCACACACACACACACACAGAAATGAAATAAATAAATAAAACAGTGCTGGTTTTTGTATTTTAGCACGAAAGCAGAACAATACTAAGCAGGACCTCCTGAAGATAATAGTGAAAGAAAGAAAAAGAAAAACTTACTAAAAATAATGCTAAAAAAAGACTTCCTAAAATGGCTTTGAAAGAAAGAACCCCCCAATTCGAGCATATCGTATTGGGGGGCTTCTCTTTTCGGATAGTGCAACAGACCACAGTCAAAACAAACAAACAAAGCAGAAGGAGAGTTACGCTTCCAGCAAGCGTCAAACACACAGCATCTGCCTCAAAGTTTTGATCGCATTTTTGTGCGTGCGTGCATTGGTGCATGCATGCGCGCAAGCACGTCTGTCCAACAATGTGAAAATGTGTCTCCGTTTTTGGACAAAATGGTTTCCTAATGGATTCCATACAAAATCGCATTATTTCTTGCAGTTCGCAGATAATTCGAGATTCTTATTGTTGGCGGGAGACACTTCTCAGTATCCTCCGGTACGGTGGAGGGCGGAAACGCTGTGTGGCTGGGTAACCGTCGGCATTTAGCTCTTGTTGCGACACACCAGCGACAGCGCTCTTTTTAGCCTGCTCCTTCATTCCCCCCAACCAATTGATTATTGCTAGGGAAGGCTGTTGCTGGAGAAGCGTTTGACTATTTGGGGAAGTTCTAATTATTTTGGGGAAAGTGTAAGTGGCTAGGACCGTCTTTTTCTCCGCATTTTGATGGTGTGCCTAGTAACAACAGCTACATTCTCACTGGATCCCGGTGTGTCACATCGCAACTGCGCGCGTGCGCCAGCCCTGCTGCTTCCGTCTTTGTTGTTGTTTTCATGGCAGCAGGCACGGGTTTTTCACGCTCCAGCCACCATGAACCCTGAAGATGCTCTCGCCATGCCTTGCTCTCTGCCCCTCACTGGTTCACCCATCCCACCATCTGTTCGAACGTCCCTCGGTAGCAGAGGAAACTCAATAACAGCTTGATGTTGTTTGTGTTGCCTTGCTTGCTGTTGGCATGTACTGCGGGCTGCTGTCCATCAATATTTGATGCTTTCGTCTAGTTTGGTGCTTCCGTCTTTGTACCGGCATGGGTTTGTGTCTGTGCCCTGTGGAATCTCATACGGTATATCCGGTCAGGACACGGAGGATGAAAGGGAAAAAAAATTTCAAAATTCAACGGCTACACGTGCCACAAAGCTTGGTTCAACGCTTGTGCTATTGTGCAAAAGATTGCATGCATTTGAGTACCGAAACGGATGCAGATTCACTCTTCTGATTGGCTGTCAGCACGGCGAACCACCCGCTATGACTATTACGCGTTAACTTACAACAATGTGATTTCCACCACACAAATACATATATATACGTTTGTATATATATGAAAAGCTTGTAATCGAATCTAAGATTCATTTATTTACTTTTGAAAAAACAAAATAGGTGGCTGAATTTTTGGAAAATGCAAGGGAGCTTTCTTTTGTCCAACAGCATTGCAGTTCAGCGGGAAAGAATGGATAAAAGAATGTAAACGAGAAAGCAAGTAAAATCGAGAATCTATTAGGTATATATTATTACTATTATATCTGTAATCGCTTGGGACTGTCTACTGTGTGACACTCGGTGGAATTGCAAAGATAAAAGCAATAGAACTTTTGATGGAAAAAAAAACTAAGCAAAGAGTCACTGTTAAATCGCTGTTATGATCTGAAATACTGCCAACATGGCAAATACACACAATACCGATAGCATGGCACCGACCGAAACCGCGGGTGCTGCTGCTGAAGTAGCATTGGTCGCTGTTGTCAGCGGCGAGACTGTCGCAAGGCTTGACGGTTGTACCGTCACGTAGCTTGCACTGAGATCGCTCGAGCTAATTGATGTAATATTGTACAATATACTAGCGGGCAACGAAGGGTTAACCTCGTCACTAGTCTGGGAACTTGTAGTACCGGTGGATAAGGGAGTCACGGTAATAAATGATGTAAAGGAGGATGATCCGCCTGTTCTGGATGCATACAGATACAACGAATTGGCAACTGACGCAGCTGACTTGATCGCATCCGCGTTGCTGATGGTGGTGGTGGTTAAATCGCCATTGCCATCTGTGTACTTAATGGTTGTTGGGATCACCAAGGTGGTTGTGATGTCATATGCTGTTATCGATACCGTGTATTGGCCATCGGCCACGACTGGATTGCAAAGTAGAAAGATAAACAAGAGACCGGATAATACGTCTCGGACGGCTTCGGTGGAAAATAATTGCATTTGTCTGCTTTGGTGTTATTTATGTATTTATGTGTTTGTGTGTGTGAGTGTGATATTTCAAATATCCTCTTCTCAGGCAAAAATTTATCTATTAAGGGTTACTATATATATATATGTATATTTGCAATTCGAAAATCAACAGCCTTTGCCGCCAATTTGAGAGCTAAGAAAAAAAAGGAAACGAAAATCATCAAAGTTATCGTAATTAGTAAAATTGCAAATGCACAAAATAGAATTATACGGTCATAATGCATACATAACTTGCAATTTATCCTCAGCCCTCTTTGTTATATGTGGGGATGTTTCTTTTTTTTTTTTTGTTTTTCCGCTAAGAGAAGAATCTTAGATGGGATTGGATTTTGCGATGCGTTTGCCAGGGGGTGGCAAAGGGATATTGTGGAACTGAGACCTTTTCAATTGTATATGATGTCGATGTGATATCTCTTAAACAGCATCGTATCTGTATAATCTGTTTGAAAACTTCTTTATTAGTTGAATGAATACTTTGAATGTTAATTTGTTTTGGTACAGCATTGTGTAGGTTGCAAATTAAGAAGGGACGAGCGTTATGAAGGCGATTCTTGTGTTGAATACAGATCTGGTTTGTCTAAAAATAGTAGAAAGCCTATTATCACACATTTTCCCTACCGCTTTTTCTACTAATATAATCTGTTTTATAACAAACTCAACGTGAAGTAATTTTTTAGCGGCCATTTTCGGTTTTTTGGGAACGAAATCTTATTTTTTATTGAATTGTCTACTTATGACGACTTTTAAACCCATTACGCATGATTTGGCTGATAATTGACATTTGGAATTACATCTTTGCTTTTTGCTTCCCAGAACTATAGGATTAATATTGTAGGGCCAAGATTAATCATGTCGGGACATAATGTCATAGATCATTTATATCACATGTAAACGTATATAATCTGTATGCTTCTATGCATTCCTAGGCTATATTTTGTAACTAGAATATATATAACAAGACAAAGATACACAGCGAAAAATAATTATGTATCATACAATTTGTTTCTCTCAAATCAATACGAGTAATAATATTAACGGAAAGAGCATTAATTGCTTTGAGCTTAGCAAATTCAATCTGACTTAACGCGGTATCACTTCAGGCTGTTACCATAAAAAGACTGTTTGTTTTTTAGCAAGACATATCATTTTATAAAACACAGATAGAGTGAAAAGATCAAATTATTTAGAGAGACAATCAAACATCAAAAATTAATGCTAATTATTTTTTACTGAACAGGCATGGAAAAAATCGTGTAATAAATTAAACTTTATAAATTGGAGAACAAGACGACAAGATTGATAAAACAACCAAATACTTATGATTCATTTTTTGGCAATAATTTTTGCCGGGGAAAAACAACTTAAAACTTAATTTCCAATTGCAATAGACTAAAAACAAAGACAAGTATACATACTATACATCCTCTGGTAAAAAAATGTCAACAGTTAAAAAGTAAAGTAATAAACAGGAAAGAGCAAATAAATTCAAGAATAGTAAATCAATCTCTGACTTTGTACAGAAATTACATCAAGCTAAACTGAGCAGCCAGTGCGCAAGTATAACAATCGCTGCTATAGTCAATCACACGACAATACACCGTTCTTGAATTAAACAATTTGACTCAGATTGATAGTAAAAACAACCTTTCTAAGAGTTCTAGCACTGCAGTAAATATTATTCGCGGTATCCATAAAAATGAAAAGGTTTTGAAAATATTGATTAAATTAAGTGTAAAGTTCGTCTGGCTTTATTTTACACGATAAAGTGACAAAGTGTTGTCAGTAATGTTAATCACTTGTCTTGTTGAATTCAAAAAAATTCAAGTGGCTGACTTTTTTGTCATTTGCATTTTGTTTGCTCACATCCTCAATCTAGAGTGCCGCAACCATTGTTACTACGCTGTTAGCAACGCTGCGTTCGCGCTTTCTTAAGGGTCATAAAGTTTCAGATCGTAATTGCTATATTTGCGTACAACGTTATGATTGGGGATATCATAGTAAAATTAGATCCTAAATTGATGAAATTGATATGGTAATATATATACATATAGAGTCGTGTGCTGTGGTTCTCAATCTTTTTTTATCAGAATTACATATCAGTGCTCTTTTCAATTCTAGATTTTCCGTTCACACACGTTTGTCTATTGGCAACCCAATCTGGTCCTCTTCTTGCATTATAAATTAAGGTAGAAATAAGTGGATGACTTTGGCAAACTAGTTATAGCTTTCAATATAGCATGTGTTAAAAAAAGCCGTCTTGAGTGGTGTGTATACTTTCCATTGATTCTTGTGGTTCAAAGAGAACAAAATATTGGTATTGGAGAACTACTAATAGGTATGATCTTAAATAATGTTTTCATGTTAAGAAACTTGATGGGCCCTCAGTTTTTTATAAATACAAAAATGCAAGTCCACTTCATTTTTGTTAACTTACATCTGTTTTGTTTACTTCTTATTTGACTATCTGCATCAAAAAAATTCTGCAATTTTTCAGCCACCAACTTGTTGCATTGATGGTTTGTAAAAATTTAGATAATGCTTGTTACTGAAAATAGAAACAACGGGTATGCTTGTTACTCAAAATAGAAACAACGGGTATGCATTTTCCTATTAGAAACGATCTAGAGAAAGCAAAAAAAAAAGAAACAAAGCACATAAAATGAAGATGTCATGAATATAAGTCATTTTGTTGCCATTAGCAGCATTTTGGATACTACCGGTTAAAGCTTCTGTGAATGATGACGATTCACTCCCAGATATACTGATTGCAGCGGAGCTACTAGGTTCAGTTATATCAGCAGATGAAGTTGCTTCAATAGACGAAGTAGATTCTAAAGATGTCAGCTGTACAGCCAAAAGATCTTTGCTACTGCTCAACAATTCCTTCGTGGATTTTTCATCTTCGTAATCAACAGTGGAAGTGTCATAGGAATCAACCGTATCTTGTTCAGAAAGAACCAGTGATAAGACACTCAAAGCTGCGCTGAAGTATTCTGTGTTGGAGATGATAAAAGTTTTACCATACTCTACCGTAGTTGTTGGTCCAACAATTGTAGTAACAATGTCAGAGATACTAATGGTGTAAGTGAATGTATCATCTTCAGCGTTGATGACAGCAAATACAAAGGAAACAGCGAGAAGCAGATTGTAATATTGCTGACTAAATTTCATTTCTTATTATTTCTTTAGAGAAAAAATTTTGTATAAATTATCATTTGTTAGCAGCTCACTTCATATTTTCCTTAAATATTATAGAATTTTGTTAAGGTTTTTGCCTACTTTTCAAAGCGGTTGAAAAGAAAAATAGGGTCCTGAACAGGAACATTATATATACATATATATATATATATATATATATATATAGCATTATATATATGTATGCACCTGTTGAGTCGAAAATGATTTTTTTTTCTTGGTCAGCCGCATAATTTCTTGGTACTAATTTTTTTGGCCCATGAAACTAGCTTAGTTTTTACCTTTTTGAGCTAGCAACAGCGAACTGTCAAACAATTTATATCTTATCAAATTTGGCATAGGTAAAGTGCTGGAAAACAAAATCAATCTGCAAGAATCAAACCTTCACAGCTGTATTCAATGTTATAATTACCAGCATCATTTTGGATTTCTCATTAAATGCCAAGTCGATAGTAGCAACGACAATGGAATCAAAAGTAGTTGATCCATAAACAATCTGAATCAGATGAAATGTTCTGAGCACAGATTCAGCGAATTCGCCGGTGTTTAAGATGAACAATGTTTGTTTTGTCCAAACCCTATCTTGCTATTTGGTTCCGTCAACGTTGTACCAACAGGGTTAATGTTGATTTCCAATGGGAATAGGCCATCTCATGCTTTTGTGAAAGTGGCTGCATATGCTTTCATTTTTTTTTTGTAGGAAAGATATATAGTAACATCAATTGTGGCGTAGATGGACAACAATTGTCCATCTGTCCTGTTGCTTGTCTATACACGCTACCGACCGATCACATCTGTAAACTAAACTAAATATATTGAACGTACAAAAAGACAACAAAAAATAATAAGATTAAAGTTTAGCTTTTTTTTAAATCTAAATATCAGTCTATTTTGAACTTAGCTTGCAATTTCAAGTATCAATGTTACAAGAACATTAGACAAGAAGCAACACCAATTAAAATAAAACTTTCGTGGATGTAGTTGATGTTACTTTCCCCGCCAGAATTTGCAGCAGTTGAAGCAGCAGAGGTACTGCTAACTTTAGAGACAGTATCTGGGCTCGCAGTTCCAGTGGCACGAGCCATAGTGGCAGTATCAAAGCTAGTTGATCCGTAGATGTTTTCGACTTCCTGAGAGACCAAACTAACAGCATCACTAAAGTAATCGGTATTTGAAATCACAACAGTTTCCCCGTACTCTACAACTGTTGTTGGACCAACAAAAGTGGACACAATACCATCAATACTTATGGTATAACTAAATGGAGCAATGTTAGCCGTGATGACACTGGCCAAGGAAGCAGCAACAGCAGCAGCAGACAATGTTTGTTTGAATTGCATTTTTGTTTTATTTTCTAGATTATCTTGATGATGAATATTTGAGTTTTGCTCTAAAAGATAATGTACTTTGAGTAATTTCAGAAATATATACGTTCTTTTTAGCTTATTTTATAGCTAAGAAATTTTCAAAAATACTTTTTCTTGGAATGTCGTCAAACAGGGTCCAATGGGATAATTTTCAAATCTCATACGCATAACTATTATCTTCAATGGCAACTTCGACAGTAATGCAGATGAGAGAGAAAAAAAATGGAAAAAAAACTTAAATCAGCACGTTGTACCTTTCCGTGTATGCAACTTATGCCTACTTTTGCATCCAGACAATTACAAGATGTCTCTTTCGAATATTTTAATGTGTCTAGCAAATAGGTCTAAAAATAGCAGGCCATTGCATAGTTAAAAAAGATGACAAACCATTAATCGGTTGAAATGGATGAAAAAGCCATGACTTTGTTTAAAAAGGATGGTAAATCATTCCTTTTTTCGCAATGCATGATTACTTGATCATATTCGCAGTTTGATTTGCACACGTGAGTTGGCAACCTTTACCTAAATGGTGATTTACCACGTAAGCGTAAATTTTTACATCAGGCTAATTTAGTTCTGGTTGAGAGACAAATTTTTAATGTAATAATACCAAGCCATGAACTATGTATATTAATTGGTAAACGTTCGCATATTTGTGACGGACAGCCTTCCAAAGGTGTGACACAAAATGCAGATTATAAAGGGAAAAAAATACAAAAATCTATTCATAACATAAAAATCAAAACCAAAAATGACTATAGCAACACCAACGCAGAGAACGCAGCTCCTAGTAACAAGCTCCCAAAAATATAGCTCGATTTACTGTTTGCGTTGTTTACCGAGCTTTCTATGTTGTAGCTAGTGTTTGCAGCCGTAGAGTACGAGGAGACGCTCAAGGTACTACTGCCTGCCTTGGCTGACAAAATATCCACTTCCAACTGAGAGATATTGACGATGACTTGGCTGGCTAATCCAAGCGCAGAACTGACAATGGCAGCGTCTGTTACTGTGACAGTGATACCGTTTTCCGAAAGAACTGTAGGCCCCACCAAGCTTGTGGTAGTTCCATCAAGAGTAAATGTTATTGTAAACTGTTCAGTATCTGCTGTAACCGGGAGGGCACAAGTTAGGATGGTGGCTAAAAGAAACAGTGAATATTTGTTAAATTGCATCTCTGAATAGTGTCGGTGGTGAGGGATGAACAAAGATAACTGAGTTAGCTTCTTTTTTTTAAACAACTAAAAAACATCATTATCTGTCAAAATATAAATCGAGATCTGGATGTGTTCTTATATACTCAATCTAGAAAATACTGTCTGCTGCCTTTCTACTTTTCAATATCTTTTATCATTTTATTTTTCCTAATTCATACATGCAAAAGTTTTAAATTGGTATTGCACATGCTGGTAACAACTAATTGGCGGGTACGCGTACTGCGCGTATAGCAGTTATACAGCCGTCCGTGCACTACATTTCTTTGTGTTTGCGCTTATTATAAGTCATTCTAGTATTAAACAGCCATTTTTCAACATGCACTTTTCAGGTATTTGTGGCTCTGTTTCGTCCATATATTTTTTGGCAGCAATAGCAATAAGAAAGATAATTAAAAAAAAAATTATTATTTTAGTAAACGTAAAACATTAGAAAGATCAGTCAAGTTGAGCTAGTGTACAATTTCTTTATGATGTTTATTAAGATAAGTGCAATCGAATTAATCGCTAAACAAAAAAAAATAAAAATGAAATGAAAAATAAAAAAAAAGGTATCTTTACCCTGATATCTTGTTTGTTATTCTTATTTGTTATTGTTTCCATATATAGGTCAACTATTAGAAAATAACATGATGCAAATTCAACTCAATAATGTATACTCACTTATTCTTCAACTTCTTCTAAATGGACTTTTCTACCGGTAGATCCTTTAACTTCCTTGATTACTTCCAACTTAGGTTCTTCAGTCTTTTTCTCCTCAGTTAACTTAGCCTGTTTCTTTGCTTTTTTAGCGGCGATCAGCTTCTTTCTTTCTTGTAATTTGGCGGACTTTGGATCAAGAACTTCGTTCCCCCATCCATAAAAAGGAACAAAACTTTCAAAAAATCCACAATCGGCGAACAAGTTTGGGAACAACCAGAAACCTGGAGATAGTATAGGATATGACACTAACCACAAAATTAATCTAATAATGGCTAATAAGAAGAAGGCAAATAGTAAACCCAAAGAACCCATCGATAAGTACCATACACCTAATCTTAAGCTATATGGCCACAATGGGAACAAGATAAGACCAAAAACTACGATGATCACCAAGATACCGTAAAGAAACCCATGTGGATTAGGAACATCATAGTTCCAGAAATAATACTCATCTGGATCTAACGTGGCCTTCATCAAACGTTCAATATTTGGGTAACCTTTTTCACAAGTTAATTTTTTGCTGACAGCTTCTTCATGTTTTAATTTATTCAACGGATAGACCAAACCTGATTGAATCATTTGAACATAAACGGCGGTGGCCTTCTGTTTATCATCTATCAAAGGTAAAATCGGAGATTTCTTTTGCTTCTTTTGATAGTCTTCAGATAAAAGAGCTTTGATCACTCTTTTGAATCTGAAAAAATCAACTTTCTTATTAGTGCTCCCATTAATGGCAAGATTACCTTGTCTTAATTTCAATTCTGGATTATGACGAATAGCACTGGCAACTGCTGATGCCATTGGGTTCTTTGCAGGAGCCCCTCCATGTTGTGGTTGTTGCGACATCTTCAGTAACTTTTTCTTTTTTTTCGTAGTTCTATGATATGATTATCTACTAATTAACAGTAAAATATTTTGTTAAATGAAAGACATAAAATCAAATTGAAATCTTATTTCTCTTTTCATAGAATTTAATTTTTCTTTCTTACAATATTCAAGAAAAAGAAATTTGGCGAATTGAACAGAAAAAAACGCTGAACAGAAAAAAAAACAAAGAAATATTTAGTGCCCGGGTAACATAATTAGCCTGGGTTTATATGTGTCTCAATTTCTGGGTATGTAATAGATCTTTAGGCTGTCTGCTATAAGTTCTTTCTTATTTGTTGAGAGCATAATATTGAAACCATTATTATAATATCCTCTCGTATTTTACTACTAAATTTATTGCTCTTTCTCAAAAAAATGTCTAGTATTTCTGTAGCTTTCATTTGCACTGGTAACATCTGCAGATCCCCGATGGCAGAAGCGATGTTTGCTTACAAGATCCATGAAGCTGGGTTAGAACACAAAGTGAATAAAATTAATTCCATGGCCATTACTTCCTGGGAAGTGGGAAGCAATCCAGATAAAAGAACGGTGAGAGTATTACAGAAGAGAAGCATTCCTATCAAACATAAGGCAATACAAATCAAGAAAAGTGATTATACTGATTATGATTATTTAATCGGTATGGATTCAGGACATCTTATTGACCTAAAAGCCGGTAAGCCTCGTGAAAGTAAAGCTGTTGTGAAATTGATGGGCGACTGGAAACCTGAAAACTCGAATTTGGGTTACATTGTCGAAGATCCTTGGTACGGAAATATTGATGATTTTGAGTACTGCTACAAACAGTTGGATGAATTTATTGATAGCTTTATTGAAAAAGAAATAAAATAGATTAGTCAATCAAGAAGGTAAAAAAACGTGAGTTACGAATAAATAATGTTTAATGTATTATAATAATACTATCATCTAATTATCGAAAGCACCATATTTATCCAAATTGGTGAAATAAGTGTAGTAGAACGCAATACCTATCAATTCATCATCAATTCTCAAACGCTCATTGACGCTATGAATACCCATTTCGATAATTGCCTTAGATCCTCCATAAAGGATACCTGAAGGAATATATCTGTAAATATTTTCAGTCAATGGCCAGTAATGTTTGGTATCGGTGTTCACAGTACTGATACCTGGTGCTATGATCAATGGTGGTTTATCTTCAGTGAATATCTCAGGGTAAACAACATCTTCGTAAACGTATCTCATAGAACCTGTGAAGTGATCCCATACGGCGGAATCTCTCCAAGGGGACACAGGTGCTGTGTTTACCGGGTCTTTCAAAGTGTAATTGAAAAAGCCATTTGCTGTTTTTGGCTTAATCTCAACACCAAAATGATCATATACACCTAAGTCAAATTCTTCTGCAATTTTTAAAATTTTCTGCAAGATTAAATGACTGGTTTCATTAACATCTGACTCCAAGGAAATTCTACTGTTCATTAACATTTCAACAGATTCAGGTAGTGCATTAGCTTTCACACCACCATAAATGACATCAATAGCTTGTGAAGTTGTAATCATGTATCTAGTGGATCTGCTCTTTTTTAAATGTTGAACTACTTTCTCATTAGCTTTCTTACTTGTTTCCAAATTCAAAATTCCGTACCTTAAAAATTCAGTGATGTTTTGTGAGTAACTGGCAAAGCACTGCAAATAACCAGAAAATGGATTCTTTAGGGACAATGATGATTCAAAAGGTTCGGTTTCAAGCAATGAGATAAGTTGAGACATTAAACCAATAGAAGTATGGTCAGGGGGTAATGACGAATGACCACCACCAGTTTGCAAAGTGATGATACTGTCAAGGTAACCCTTTTCACTAGTTGCGATAGATGCCATGTAAAGATCTTTAGTAGGCATTATTCCTGCATTTCCTTCATCAATAATTGCGTACATTGAATTCTCTCCGAATTTTTCAACTAAATATTTATTGATTTGTCCAGCCCCAATTTTACCGCCAGTTTCTTCATCAAAACCAAAAGCAAGGACTATTCCTCTTTGCGGATTAAAGTCCTTAGATAACAATAATTCGATTGATTCGAGAATTATAAACATGATACCTTTACAATCGATAGAGCCACGACCATAAAGGAACTCACCATCATAATGGCCGCTATATGGAGGATATTTCCATTCGCTGACAGTTTTTGGTTCAACTGGAACAACATCTTGGTGAGATAATAACATGATTGGTTTCAAATTTGGGTTTGTACCTTGAAAATGATAAACAAGCCCATACGTGTTAACTTTATTCAATTGGAAGCTGGCATGAATGAGCGGGAAAGTCGATTGTAAATAATCGTGGAATCTAGTAAAATTTTGGAAATAAGTATCGTCGGAGATGTCTTTATGTTCATCGAAGGCTTCAGTTGGAATTTGGATTGCTTTGGATAACCTGCTAATTACGTTCAATCTGTAATCCTTATCATGGAGAATCATTTTCAAAACATCCGAAACCGTTGAGTCATCATTTGAGTCGGGGTTCAACTTATTGCTGACAGAGCAATAATCATTTGGTTTATATGAAAAGCTTAAATAATCAACGAAAGTTTGAACTTCCTCATACTTTTCTTGTATTGAGAAGTTGACTAAGTAGCCGTAGCTTATTGCGATTATAAGTGTAGTGATCGACAAAAGAAGCTTTCTAGACATCTTCAAAAGCTAATTAAAGATGTTGTATGAAAACCCTGGAGTGTTGAATAAACAGAAGAAAGGCTGAAAGGGTGAAAAAAAATCAAGTAGACGAAGAAGATGACAGGTTCAATATACCTCTTCAATAAGGTAGGGGTTTAATTTAAATTGTTGTTTTTATTGTTTTTTTTTGTTGCTTCTTCTTTTTTGTTTTTTTTACAGTATGCAGAAAATCAAACAGTCAGCAAAAATATTCTCGAAAATGGCCTAATATCCAACAATACGCGAATGCTTTGAAAGAAAAAAAAAGGAAAAAAAACCACAAAATAGATTTTACGAAATTCAATACACAAATTTGGTCCAAGTAAAAATATTCGGCTTTATTATTGATAATAAGGAGGTGAATTGTAGAATCAGCAGAATGAAGCGTAGACGCAATTTGAGTGTAATTTGGCCCACAACACCCCAGTCTGAAAGGATTTGTATCGTATTATTCATTATAGGCAATGTTCCTATTACCCTCATTGATTAAAATACATGATCAAAGCGACTTGTAGCAAACGACAGCTCTCAAATCAAAGCCGGATAGAAAGGTTTCATCTAATGGAGGAAGATCGTCACAAAAGTACCTTAAAAAATAAATCTACATAATATGTGTAGTAACACGGTGCATCAGTATATACTAAAAATTACATCACTGGAAACATCTATGTTTGGCTGGTTGTTTTGTGAAAAGAAACTTCATATGAAAAATGGATGATAAAATAGATTAAAAATAAAATATATTAACAGAATAACAAGAAACTGGATGGGTACACAATCGTAAAATATTACTGTTGGGAACTTCACAACAGTTGTTGGTTTTGCATTAGACTGACTTATAGAACACAAAAATAGACTATGAGAGAAAGAGAAAGAATTAAAAGAAGTAATAGCTCTGCACGCAAAGCTTCCTCTTCTTTACCTTGAATAATCACAAGAAAAGTGTTTAAAATAAACAAGAAAAAAAAAACAGAATAGTTACAAACGAGAAGAGATGTCAAATGGTGCAAAGCAAAATTTGATTCCAAATACAGCAAGTAATAGCAGGTAATTTAAACCTAAAAAATTAATTACATTTTTCAACTATGGTTTACCTTTTTACTGTCTTATTTAGTAGATCCACTTGTAAATTCTAACATATTTTCTCAGCTTTTGGTTGGCCAGCAGAATTCCCGAACAAAACACGCGTCTCATTTTTTTTGTATTATATTCTTGGGATGTCAGCGGGCGCGTTGTTCCGTGACGGCCACCAAGCTTCTCAGATTGATTATCTGAACTACTATTTTTTTTTAAAAGAAAGAAATATTATTATGGCAGGAAAAAAAAAAAAAAAAAAAAGAAAAACTAATTATACAGACAGCTCTAAGCAGTCAGACAATAATCAAGTCAAAAACAACAGTTTTATCACGTATAGCATACGGTAGAAAATTAATCAAGATTCATTCCCATCTTTAAAAAAATATTCTTTAGCAGAAAAGCAAAAAATAAGGTAAAATATATCAATGCAGATAGCATAAAGTTTCGAGAAATAAGACAATAATAGACAAAAGGTCAGAACAACAAGACACATCAAGATTCAATAAAAAGAACTGTAACCAACACAATGTCCTCTTCCGCAAAGCCTAGGAGATGCAAGGAGTGTGGCTCCACAGAGTTTGCTACCGAACATATTCAAACATCCAATGATGTTGCTTGTGCGAGATGTGGTTTGGTCATTGAAGAAAGTCCGATTGTGGCAGAGTTGACATGGTCTGAAAATGCCGCTGGTGCTGCGACTCTTACCGGTCAGAACATTAGACTTGACCAAAGTTCAGGATCTAGTTCTTTAAGAAGCAGAGATATTACTATAAATAATGCTAAGCGGAAGATCAATGCATTGGCCAGTGCCCTCCACATCCCGTCTTTCATAGCTGATTCTGCTGCCAAATGGTACAACTTAGCACTTACCCAAAACTTTGTCAAAGGAAGAAAATCTCAAAATGTTATAGCTGCTTGTCTCTATGTTGCATGTCGTAAAGAGAAAACCCATCATATGTTATTGGACTTTTCGTCAAAACTACAATTGAACGTCTATAGTATCGGCTCCACTTTTCTTAAAATGGTTAAGCAACTCAATATTACATCTTTACCTTTGGCAGACCCCTCCTTATTTATCCAGCATTTTGCTGATAATTTGAATTTTGGTTCCAAGAAAATCAAAGTCTTGAAAGATGCTGTTAAGTTAGCTCAAAGAATGAGCAATGATTGGATTTATGAAGGTAGAAGACCGGCAGGTATAGCAGGTGCTTGTATTCTAATAGCTGCAAGAATGAACCACTTTAGAAGAACTCATGTGGAGGTTTCTGCATTGTCACATGTTGGTGCCTCAACCTTACAAGAAAGAATGAATGAGTTTAAAAGATCTAATGCTGGCTCAATGTCTATCAGCGAATTTAGAACTACCGAAAATACAAAGATTAAATCAAGCTTACCTCCCGCTTACATGAACAATATAAGAAAACAAATTGAAAATACAAGACAAGACGTACCCGCTGATAAAGATTTTGAAGTAATTCACAAATTTTTAGATACTGATGTATCTTCTAATGATATTAACGATGCCATTCAACAATTTTGTAAAAGAACAGTCGGTGGTGAGTTTGAGGACGGTAATGAAGAAGAAAATCAAGAAAAAGTGGAAAAATTGAAAAGCAAATATTCATCAAGGAACATAGAATCAGTTAAAGAAGAGTTAAGTGATGACATAATAATACCAGAGGATGAAGACGATAATGATAGTGAAGTACAGAAACATGAAGATGAGCCTTTAAATAAAGCATTGAGCAGAAGAAGAAGAAGACACAGTAGTGTTTATGAAAGTGAGAACGATGAATCAAATGAAAATAGAAAGAAGAAAAAATTCGATGAAACTAAGGAAGAGAGAAAGCGAAGAAAGAAACTAAAGAAAAGTAAAATTAAAAAAAAAAAAGATCAAGATGACGATGAAATTTTTGAGATAGATGTGAACGCTGCACATGCCATTTTGCATGAAGCTGAAATAGCGTTAAACAATGATGATGAACAATTACAAATGATAGAAAAGAATAGACCCAGAAATTTGGTGGTTAACTTACCTACTACTGAAGATGTATTGAAAGACATTCCGGATAAAGATACCTTTTCAGATCTTGATGATGATGAATTGGAGAATTGCCTTTTAGATGAAGAAGAAAGTGCAATTAAAGAAAGGGTGTTCATCAATTTGAATGGTGATTTTCTTTTAGAGTCGGAACAAAAGAGGTTGAAAGCAGAAGCCGATGAGCTTACAGGTAACAAAACACCTATCAGACGTAGAAGAACAAGACCTAAGTTGGAAACAGCCAGCCTTGGTGTCGATGCAGAAATTGCTGCTCAAAATGAGGCTGCTTTAGGTGCTGTCAGTGGTGCTATTTCCAGTATTTCTGGGGTTAGCAAGAATGAGTTTGCTGCTAATGCTCATGAAAGTATGAAGAACATGTTAAGAAGTCGTCAAACCTCTACTAAGTTGAACTATAAGGCGATTGATAGTTTATTTTATCTGTGAAGGTTTACTTTTTTTTTATCTTCTTATATATATAATATAGACAAAACTGATGATGAATGCAAATTTTCAGTATTTTCGTAAGTTTTAAATTCGATTATTGTCCTGCATGCAAAAAAGAAAGGTTCATCATCTCAGCTAGAAAAATTATTAAGCAGGCAGACTCCCGATGCGAAGAGAAATAAAAATAAAAAAAAAACATTATAAAATTTTTTATGTTATTTTGTGAGTACTCCAATTGATTGACGTTAGCATTTACTATTATTGAATCAAACATCAAAAATAGCGAGATAATAAACAGATCAAGTAAAAGATATAAATTAATAGTGAATTGAAAGATGTCAACTGAGAAACAAAGATTGCAAATTATAAGGAATGCTAATTTAGCGACCAAGAAGACACCAGAACAAAAATATTGGCGTTCATATGGTAATACCAAGTTAATTAAGGAACACAATGCTATTACCCATATTACATTTAATCCAGTCAGTAGTGACATTGCCGTCACCTCTAGTGCTAGAATTCAAGTCTTTTCCTCTAAGACCAGACAGGTCGTGAAGACATATTCAAGATTTAAAGAAACTGCATATAGTGGTGAATACAGATTTGATGGAAAGCTTCTAAGTGCTGGTGACTCTTCTGGTTTAGTACAGATCTTTGATGCTGCATCTGATAGTAATAGTAAAAATTTACTTGTTGCAATTCAATCATCTACTTATCCTATCCATGTTGTCAAGTTTCACCCTTCAATCCCACAACAATTATTGACTTGTTCTGATGATCAAAGTTGTAAACTTTATGATATTTCACAACCGGAAAAACCATTATTTGAATATAAGAATCATACTGATTATGTGAGATCTGGTATTTTCATTAAAGATCAACCAAATTTGATAGCTACAGGTTGTTATGATGGTTATTTGAGAATTTTTGATACCAGAGTACAACAAATGGAACCGGTTTTTAAATTTAATCACGGTAATGTTCCAATCGAAGATATTTTATCAATTTCTCAGACTTCTATTATGAGTGCTGGTGGTAATTCTATCAATGTTTATGATCTACCTAGTAATAAGTTAACAAAGAAATTAGGAAATTTTACGAAGGCAGTGACTTGCATGTCATTGACTAATAATGGTAACCATTTGCTTGCAGGCTCCTTGGATGGTCACGTTAAAATTTATGATATCTCTGAACTTGATTGGAAGGTAAAATTTGGCTGGAAGTTTGGCTCTGGTGTTTTGAGTTGTGGAGTATCTCCAAACAACAAGCATTTTGTTGCTGGGCTAACTTCTGGGTTATTATCTATCCGTACCAAGAAATCTGGAGAGAAGAAAAATAAGTTGGCCAATGGTAAAAAGAACAATAATAAACCAAATGCATATAATAGAATGATCAGAGGTAATGAATATCAAGGAGATTTAGAAATGAATCAAATTGATACAGTTGTTAAGAAGACAAGCAAGAAATTGACCAAATATGAGAAAATGTTAAACAATTTTGAATGGCGTTCAGCTTTTGATATCGCATTTCAAGCAGGTATTCCAAAAGATGTCACTTTAACAATTTTGGCTGAATTACAAAAATTAAATAAGATACAACTTGTTTTGAATAATAGAGATGAAGAAAATTTGGAGCCATTTTTGATGTGGCTGATTAAAAATTTTGATGATATTAAATGTGTCGATATTTTAGTTGACTATTTGAATGTTGCTTTGAACATGTACGGGGAACTAGTAGGAACAAGCCCATTGATGGAAGAATTATTGATTGGGTTAAAAAAGAAAATTGATGTGGAGATTGAAAAGAGCAAAGAAGCTAATAAAATTTCAGGTATGCTTCAATTATTGACAAATTGAATAGCTGCAAAACATACGTAGACTACGTATAGTTGTTGATAATAAAAAAACAAAATGTAAAATAATAATAATACTTGTAATATTTTTATTCGAGCAGTAGATAGAAAGTAAAAAAACACAATATTTATATGGTGAAACCGTTTGGCTTTTCAAGTTTTGTTTTAATTTTTATTTATTGTCGTTTCATTAATACTATTATTACTATCTTTTTTCTTTAAAAATAATAACGATAATAGTACTTCATTAATGCAAAATTCGAAAAATTTATGGGACACTGAACAAACTGAAATTACGAACGATATTAGGACCATATTCATCGTAATCAGCTTTAGTATGACAATAGGCTTTAAATTCACTAGTTTGAGACAATAAACTACCACCAAACCAAACAGCATTTCTTTGTCTTCTATGAGAAATAACATTAACATCAACACCGCTCGATTTACTATTTGATAATTTTTCGGAATCGCTGATTCTTTCTTGAACTATGTCTCTAATATCTCTTTGTAATCTTCTACCAAAATCTTTAAACATTGTTGAACCACCACTCAACACAATATTCTTGTATAAGCCTTTTCTCACATCGATTGGACTTTGTTGAATGACTTGATCGACAGTGATCGGCAAAGGAGTCAAGAAATCACTTGAGGCAATTTCTGGATTGAAGAAAATTTCGGGAGCCAAAAATCTTTCGTACCCAATATCAACTATTTTTTTTGATGTTTTATTTTCCAGCTCTACTATAAATTGAGCAAACTTAGTCGGATCATTATCGAATTTTTTGAACTCTTTGACCATATCTGGACATACATAAGAGAATTCTTGCTTAATTTTTTCCGCTGTTCTTAAAGATGAATCTAATTCGCCACGCTCTCTCAACATTTGTTGGATGAATAGCGTTATATCTCTACCTGCGATTGGGATGTTTTTAATAGCTGAGCCAATCACATAACCTTCAGCCACAGGAATAACATGTGTAACACCATCACCAGAATCGATAACAGTACCTGTCAATGAGCGATCTTGTACCTTAGAGCTGGTCCAAGAGGCCGCCAATGCCAAAACAGCCTGAACGGCTATGTAAAGCCCAGCACAGTTGAAACTTTCAAACATGATTTCAGCCACATTCTCTCTATTTTCAGGAGGATTCAATGGGGGCTCGGTCAATAGGAAATAATGATCTTCCGGCTCACATCTCAAGTACTGGAAAATCGATTTTTCCCAAAAACGTTCCATGTGATCCCAGTTTTCAATTTGACCATGTTTGATAGGATATGACAACGAATAGTTTGGACCATTGGCAGCCTTGAGCGCTTCATCACCAATAAAGAAATCCAAATCTTCCATGCCTCTTTTGCTGGCCAAGTTATTGCTATGACTCGCGGAATTCGAATTTGCAGTAGCCCCGAAGATTTGCTGAGAGGTAGCATGGTTCTTAGAACTTGTTGTAGATCTGGATGCTATAGCTGTCGGAAACACAAATGATGGCGCATCATTACCGGCAAACCCAATCTTGGTTAAACCGGTACCGTTGTCCATGATGACAGCAGGGTTATTGTTTGCCATTTTTGTTGTAGTTTCTGTATTATGTAAAAGTTGGCAGGATGTATACTTATGTATATATGTCAATCGAACTGATATTGGCTTATTGGATATTTGGCAGTTCTTTACTTGCAAATCTAGTACGATTTTTGCTCTTGTGGCTTTTCCTAAGTTTTCCTCACTCTTTTAGCAGCTTCCGTCGCAATTAAAAAAAAGAGCTACAGAAAAAAAAGAAAAAATTTGTAATTGTTTTTTTCTGTGCAAAGAAACAAAAGAGACAAAAAAACTGTTGTGAGTAAATGAATTGAGAAAAAAAATTATATGTTGTCCTTTTCCTAAACATCCTAAAACTCTAAAACCTGAACACCAGGTAGATCAGTTTTGACCTGATCTTCAGAATGTGGATTTACTTCTCTCTCCCTAACTATAGAATGATAATTGCAATTACAATATAACTAGTTACGTCTTACAACAGTAGTACTTTTTTTTGATTGAAAACTTCTGGTTTTGTTTTATTATTATTATTATTTATTGTTGTTTCTTCCTCTTGTAGTGGTAAAACGAGGTGGAAAGGGAATTGTCAATAATTAAATCGATCAATTCCTCAAAAAGGTAATCAATCAATGCAATAAAATTATCCTTCTATTTTTCAAGGAAAATAGAAGTTCACCTTATTGCTTTTTTTTTAATTTTTTTCTCATCATTCTTTAAACTATTAGTAGTTGTTATTCTTCGTTGTAAATTCTTCATTTTCCTATTTTTTGTCGTACTACTTTTTATTCTTTTTTCTTATGATAATTCTTACTCGTTCGGCTTGTACTATTTTTTATTCTCTAAGTTTGATATTTCTTGTTCTCTTTGATATTTCTAATTCTTTTAGTTTTAATATTTCTTATTTTCTTGGTTCTGATATTTCTTATTATTTTAGTTTGATATTTCTTATTCTCTTAGTTTCGATATTTCGTATTCTCTTAGTTCTGATATTTCTTGTTTCTTAATTCAAATATTTCTTTAATATTGTGGAACATTATTAGCAGCAGCCATTTGGTTATTGCTATTGCTATTGTTATTGTTGTATCTGTTGTTGTTGTTGCTACGATACTGAGGAGCGTTGCTATTACCTACTGGCATTTGCTCAAGAGCAAAAGGTTTAGGAACAGCATCGACATCATCAGCGACATATAAGTTTTTATCAATCGTACTAGGGATAGGTTGAATTTCAGTGCCTAATTCTTGTTCAATCTTATATAAATTGATTCTATCATTCCAATTGATTAAATTAATAGCAAGACCTAAATGTCCAAATCTTCCAGATCTACCAATTCTATGTAAATAAGTTTCTGCAGTTTTTGGGAAATCGAAATTGATAACGACATTAACTGCTTGAATATCGATACCTCTGGTCAACAAATCTGAACAAACCAAGTTTCTAACTTTACCTTGTCTGAAATCATGGAACACCTTATTTCTTGAAGCTTGGGACATCTTAGCATGAGAATAATAACAAGAATAGCCAAGATCTGTGATTTTTTTAGCCAAAAGCTCGACTCTGTTTGTGGAGTTACAGAAAATGATGGATTGGTTGATTTGCAATTTGGAAAAAAGAGTGTTAAGGCAATGAAGCTTATGTTTTTCTTCAACAAAGGCATAATACTGAGTAATACCTCTGAGTGTCAATTCATCCATTAAATTGATTTCATAAGGTTTGGTAAGATGTTTATCCATAAAGGATTTTACAGCTAATGGGAAAGTGGCGCTGAATAAAAGAGACTGTCTTTGGGTTTTTGGGAAATACAAAAGGATTTGTTCTATTATTTGAACGAATTCTCTACTCAACATTTTGTCAGCTTCATCCATGACAAACAACGGGGTTTCTGACAAGTCGGCAACGCTTCTTGAAGCCAAGTCCAACACTCTACCAGGGGTACCGACAAGAATGTGAACTGGGTCCTTGAGTCTCATGATGTCATCTCTAAGAGAGGTACCACCTGTGGTGACCATGACTTGTATTCCGAGATGTTTACCCAAGGTCTTGCAAACTTGAGAGGTTTGCAAAGCCAATTCTCTGGTAGGAACCAAGATTAAGGCCTGGATCTTGTCGATCTTAGGTTTGACCTTTTGCAATGTTGGAATGATAAAGGCGGCAGTTTTTCCTGTACCGTTTTTGGCTCTGGCCAAAATGTCTCTGCCTGCAAGCGCGACAGGAATGGCCTCTTCCTGGATCGGAGAGGGTTTTTCAAAACCCGCCTCAAAGATGCCCATAAGCAATTCTCTTTTGAGGTAGAAATCTTCAAAGGTGTTACCCTTGGTGTCCAAGACGTCTTCAGTTTGCGGTCTTGTGTCCTTTTTAGGAAGGTTGAGGGACTGTTTCCATTCGGCGGCGGTGGTGTCTGTCATGGTGGCTGATTATGTTCTATGGGTGTATGTATGGAGGGAAAATTGCTTGTTGGTGCAATAAAGCTGGCGCAATCGGCTGCAAGTGGAAAATTTTGTGATAGGGATATATATATATATGTCTATATATATATGAAATATGGAGGGGTATCGTGTTTGGATGTTATATAATGTTCCGGTTCGGCAAATCTGATAACAAAAATAACAGGGAATAGTGTGCTGTAGCAGTATTAGAAAGGGCGTATTCTTTTATTTATTTTGTTTTGTTTTGTTTTCTGTCCTGTTCTTTATTTCTTCTTCTTGTTTTGCTAAGGGAGGTTGATAAAGCTAGTCAAAGACGAAATATGCAAATTAATGGCTTGAATCAGGTTCTGAAGAGCATGTATATATATCAAGCTTGTGCTAAGCTGTCGTTCGTTCGTTATTTTTTTTCGTCTTTTATTTTCTATAGTTTCAATAAGTTTGCAACAGTTAATCGCCCGAAAATAAATTCTGTAGGTGCGTTGGAAACAGGAAAAGAAAATTTTTACATTCAGCCGGGAAAAGAGACAAAAAATAGAAAAAAAAAAAGATGAAGATTATGAACAAAAGGTTCAGTTAGGAGGCAAAAGAAAAAAAGAAAAAAAAAATATTTGATAAATAGCTAGAGCATCCGGACATGTGTGAGCCAAAATGCTACAAATCATAACATAGATAAACAATAACATGATAAACTTCAAACACTAAATAACCCGAAAACCGCATAGCGGGGCACATATACAAGATTATACCAGGGTTGAGTAACAGGTTTTTTTTTATTTATTTTTTTCAAATAATTAACTCCATTTATTTTTTCAATGATACTTGAAAAAGGCGGAAGTTTTTTTTTTTTGGAGGTTTTCTTCCAAACCTCGTTTTGAATAATATCGGCACAGAGAAAACAAACCATTTGCTTGATATTCTGAGATCATCGAAGCATTACACAACTATTCACGCTTATAATCTGCATTCATAGCTTACTTGGAACTTCATAAGAGCATATTAATCAGTTTACTACCCATTTTTACTTTTTTTCCGGCTCACTAATGTCCTCAATACAATTGCTCAACCCCAAGGCTGAGTCCATCAGAAGAGCCCAGGCTTTGCAAGTCAACTCGGCTGCTGCACAGGGGCTTCAGAGTGTTCTAGCTTCCAACTTGGGTCCGAAGGGAACGCTTAAGATGCTTGTCGACGGCTCAGGTACCATCAAGCTCACCAAAGATGGTAAAGTTCTTTTGTCTGAGATGCAGATCCAACATCCTACGGCTGTGATGATTGCTCGTGCCGCCACCGCGCAGGACGAAATTACTGGTGACGGTACAACCACCGTGGTTCTTTTGGTTGGCGAATTGCTCAAGCAGGCAGAGAGATACGTTTCAGAAGGTGTCCATCCAAGAGTCATAACCGATGGGTTTGAGATCGCTAGCAAAGAAACCATTGACTTCCTCACAGAAAAGTTCCAAAAGAAGGTCGACGCAGAACTGTTGGACAGAGAATTGTTGTTGCAGGTCGCTAGATCTTCTCTTTGTACAAAGGTTGACCATAAATTGACAGAAGTTTTGACGCCAATCGTTACAGATGCAGTGTTGGCGGTCAGAGGCGTTTCTTTGTTGTCAGACGGAGTCGCCGACCCTTCTGCTTCTAGAAACGTCGATCTCCATATGATTGAAATCATGACTCAGCAACACGAATCTGCAGATAAAACAGAGCTTGTCAGAGGTCTTGTCCTTGATCATGGTGCCAGACATCCAGATATGCCAAAGGTTGTACAAAACGCATATGTGTTAATTCTCAATGTTTCCCTTGAATATGAAAAAACAGAAGTCAACTCAGGATTTTACTATTCGTCAGCTGATCAACGTTCTAAGCTTGTTGAGTCTGAAAGAAAATTTGTCGACGATAAATTACGTAAAATCATCGACTTGAAGAATGAGGTTTGCGGATTAGATCCAACTAAAGGATTTGTCATTATTAATCAAAAGGGTATTGATCCAATGTCTCTTGATGTATTGGCAAAGCATAATATTTTAGCTCTCAGAAGAGCAAAAAGACGTAACATGGAAAGATTACAACTCGTAACTGGCGGTGAAGCTCAAAATTCAGTCGACGATTTATCTCCTTCAATTCTTGGCTTCTCTGGTAAGGTTTACGAACAGACCATTGGTGAAGAAAAATTCACATATGTAACAGAAAATGTCAATCCAACATCTGTGTCAATTCTTATCAAAGGTGCCACCCAACATGTGTTGAAACAAACCAAAGACGCAATCAGAGATGGTCTTCGTGCCGTGGCCAACACAATCAAAGACGAATCTTTGGTTCCTGGGGCGGGTGCTTTTTTTTTGTCGGCTTATCATCATTTGCAAATTAACATGTCTCAAATTGCCAAGGGTAAAGCAAAAACGGGTGTTAAGGCATTTTCAGAAGCTTTGTTAATCATTCCAAAGACTTTGACAAGTAACGCTGGTTTTGATGCTTTGGAAGTTCTTGCCAGTTGTGATGATGAGATCGCTGAGGGTAATGTTGTAGGTATTGATTTGAATATTGGCGAGCCTTTTGATCCGGAGACTGAAGGTGTTTGGGATGCTTTTAGAGTTTTGAGAAATGCGATTGCTGGTTCTGTTGGTATTGCTAGTAACTTGTTGTTGTGCGATGAGTTGTTGAAGGCTGGTAGATCTTCTTTGAAAGAGGGACAACAACAATAGAGAATGGCTATTTCCTTACGATGGAGGGCAAAAAACAGCGCCATTTCTGGACACATATAAAAAGAGGTTAAACAAAGCAAAAATAAATGTCTCAATAAAATAAATATCTCTGTTCACTTGTTAACGTTTTTATATTATATCCCTATAATTTTATCCTTTTTTTTTTCATACGTAAAACTGTAATTAAAATTCAAGAATAACAGATAATCAATGAATTGTTTGACATCTTTGAAAATTATGAAAAATTTAAATACTTACTGGATACTGTTTGTGGAGCCGTACATGTTATTCTGATTCCCCTAAGAGAGTTACCCTCGATTGATTGACGCTTTATCCAAATTATTATTTCTCAAAATATTTGAGATATGTTATTTTTTTTTTAAATTTATCATTTCATGTTGAAAATAGTTTTGCATACGGCATGTCGGATTATTATGCAATTCTGAGATGTTTTTTCTTTCTGTTTTTTTTTTCGACTTTTTTATGTTGGAATTTTTTTTTCGTAAGTTTTTTTTTGGTTTGGTGTTCAGTTATTTTTTTGTTAACAAATGCATAGTTGTAAAAAAAAAAAGTAAAACAAAAAAAATCAATTCAAGAAAGATTATTAAAATACTGAATTGACCTGATTGATTACTATACTTATTTTCTTTCTATATATTAACAAGCAATAAATACTGGCAAAAAGTTATTCAGAGATTAAGGATCAATAGTAATAAGACAATTATAATAAATCAATGCCATCTTCGACCTCTTCGTCCAGCAATACCTTGAGAGGTAGACAAATTGCATCAATTCAACATATGCTTAATTTGAATAGTACCAATGAAATTTCATCATCATCAACAATATCAGAAGATTTGACATGGAAAGTACTTGTTATGGATCCCAAATCAACACGTATTCTCTCCTCACTTCTTAATGTTGATGATTTATTAGGTTGTGGAATCACCATGCATACCATAATAAATTCGTCAAAAAGAGCTGCATTACCTGATGTACCAGCTATTTATTTTTTGGAGGCTACAAAAGAGAACGTCCTAAAGATAGTCCATGATATAGAAAACGATTTCTACAGTGAGTATTATATTAATTTTGTCTCAAGTTTGGATAGATCTTTACTAGAAGAATTTGCAAATGCCGTGTCTTTAACCGGCAGATCTTCATCGGTCAAACAAGTATTTGATCAATACATTGACTTCTTGGTAGCTGAGCCTCAATTATTTTCACTAGAGCTTCCTCAAATTTATGCGAAATTGAATAGTACATTAGTCACGGAGGATGAAATTACAATGGTAGCAGATCAAATAGCTCAGGGACTTTTCAATGTTCTCATCACTCTTGAGTCAATCCCTATAATTAGAGCTCCAAGAAATGGACCTGCGGAATTTGTCGCTCAAAAGTTGGATAGCAAACTTCGTGATCATGTGTCAAATTTAAAAAGTAGTAATGCAAATAGTAGCGCCAACAGCAATAGTGGTGAAAAGAAGGTATTGATTTTATTGGATAGAAATATCGATTTAGCTGCGATGTTTGGCCATTCTTGGATTTATTCTTGTATGGTAAGTGATGTGTTTGACATTAGTGGTAATACCATCATTGATAACATTGAACGTGATAATAGTAACGAAAAAAATAAAAATAACAAGAATAAATGGTATATTGACGGCCATGATTTTTTCTGGAAGTCAAACGCTAATATGCCATTTCCAGACGCTGTTGAGAATATAGAAAAAGAGTCAAACGAATATAGAGAAAAGGCTGCAGAGTTGACTTCCAAGACAGGGGTTACTTCTTTGAGTAATATTGACCATTCTCAATCAGACACTTATCAGATTCAACAAGCTATTAAACAATTGCCTGAATTGACAGCAAAGAAGCAAATAATTGATACACATATGGAGATCTTGGAAGCTTTGTTAAAACAATTACAGACTAACAACTTGGATGTTTTTTTTGAGGTGGAGCAAAACGTCAAAAAGGAATCCGTACAAAAAGTTGAGCTGGATTTTTTGAGTAAGTTGAAGGAAGACAAGTTGACAAGCAATAAAGTAGATAAATTAAGAACATATTTGATTTTGTATTTGTCATTTGATTTGAGTAAACTGTTCTGCGATGCAGTTGAGAAGAATTTGACAGACTTAGGCACGGACATGAGTTCTTTGACATACATTAAGAGAGTCAAAGAGATTCTCAAGTTGTCCAATCTCAATCAAGTGAATTATAGCGACAACAATAGCTCCAATGAAGATTCTTCAGCGGGATCTGCTTCCACGCTTGACAGTAACGAGAAATCTGCATTGTTTGCGAATCTTTCCAACAAGTTGTTTGAGCTAACCGAAGGCACCAAGATCAGTTCTGGTTTTGGAAGTATCGTGTCAGGATTGAAAAACTTGTTGCCTGAGAAACAGAACATGCCGGTCACCTCAATAGTTGAGTCCATTGTGGAGCCAGCCAGAGGCTCACAAGTCACCTTGAACACCACTGACGATTACTTATTTTTCGACCCATACTCGACAAGGGGCAACCATTCGAAGATTCCGAAGAGATACAACTATCAGCAAGCCATTGTGTTTATGGTCGGAGGGGGCAGTTACTTGGAGTACGAGAATCTACAAGAGTGGGTCAAGAACTTGCACAATGAAACAAGCGGAAGCCTGAAAAGAAGTATCGTGTATGGTAGCGATTCCATTATTAACGCCAGAGGTTTCTTAGAACAATGCAGTGTCTTGGGCGGCGGTGCTGATACTACATCAACAGCTACCCCAGCAACCACCTAGCTACCACACATCGTTAAAATCCCCCAATGTTAATGATAAATAGAAATATATATATATATATATAGCAACGATATATAACTGTTTTGTAAAGCGTTGATGTGATTGCCTCTAAAAATAGAAAAAGAAAGAAAAACGTCCTTAAATAGCCGTCGGTCTGCAAACTGACGCGTGTCGGCACGTATTCGTCTTAATTCGTTCTTGAACAGGCAGGAAAAGACTCCTATTTAAAAATTTAACGAAAATTGTGGATCCACGAAAAGAATTTTTATTTTTTTTTTTTTTTTTTTATTTTCTCTTCTCAGCGGGAAGAAAAGAAGGGAACCGCTAGAAAAATGGAACAATAAAATGAAAGCATAGAATTAGAGGACAAATATAACTATATCCTACTATTTTCCTGTTTGTTCTGTATTGCTTCTTGAAATATCCTTCGAACACTTCTTTCATTTCGCTGTTTTATTCATCGCTATCCTCATCAGTAATTCAAACCAATAATAAATAACCATGAATACCAGCGCTTTGCTCCTCGTTCTTACTGCTTTGTTCTCGACAGTCCTCGCTTCAGTCCCTCTTACCATCAACGGTAAAAGGTTTATTCAAGCCTCCACTACCTCCAAGGGTGCAGGCGAGGTCTTTTTCATCAAGGGTGTCGACTACCAGCCAGGCGGCTCTTCTGCCTACACCGGGAAGGTCCTGGACGGTGACGTCTTGTCCGACGAACAGGCCTGCTACCGTGACGCTTATGCTTTCCAACAAGCTAACATCAATGCCATCAGAGTGTACACCATCAACCCAGATGTCAACCATGACGCTTGTATGTCCATCTTGAACGATGCCGGTATCTATGCTATTTTGGATGTTAACTCTGCCTTGTATGACGAGTCCTTGAACAGAGACGACCCAAGCTCCTCTTACAACGAGCAGTACATGACCAGAGTCTTCAAGGTCATCGAAGCCTTCAAGGGATACCCTAACGTTATTGGTTTCTTCTCCGGTAACGAAATCATTAACGACAACTCAAGTGCCAATGCCGACCCATCCTACATCAGAGCTGTCCAAAGAGACATGAAACAATACATTTCCAAGCAGGCCAACAGAACTATCCCTGTCGGTTACTCTGCTGCCGATGTTGATACTTACCGTAAGGTCAGTTACGATTACTTATCTTGTGACAACGGCGATAATTCTCACTCCGACTTCTTTGGTTTAAACACCTATGAATGGTGTTCCGGTAGTACTTTCAGCACCTCAGGCTACAGTGCTATCAACTCAAGTTTTGCAAATGCATCCACCCCATTGTTTTTGTCCGAGTTCGGTTGTAATAATGTTACCCCAAGAACTTTTGAAGAAGTTAGCGAAGGTATTTTCGGTGGTTTGGAAGAAACCTTCTCTGGTGGTTTAGTTTATGAATATGCCGAGGAAGAAAACAAATATGGTTTAGTCACTATCGACACCTCTGATAATTCTATCACTTTCAAAACTGATTATGACAACTACAAATCTCAATTACAAAAATCAGCTAACATCACCATAGATAGCAGTTCCGTGGCATCAGTATCTTTACCAAAATGTAATGCCGATACCATCAAATCCGATGAAAGCGACTTTGAAACCAGTTTTGATATTCCATCTCAACCAGATGGTGTTGCCGATTTGATTAAGAATGGTGTTAATGCCACTAACATTGGTAAAATCATATCTGTTGAATCTAAAGCTTCCAACTACACCATCAAAGATTCCGATGGTAACGCGATCAGCAATGCTATTGTCACTTTCCCAGCTTCTGCTTTAGTCAATTCGGTTGATGGTACTACAGCATCTGTCTCCAGCGCTACCGGCACAGCTAGTTCTTCTTCTACCGCCGCTGCCACTGCCACCACCTCTAGCAGTTCTTCTAAGGCTGATGCTGGTACCGTTGCTTACGGATCATACTCTTCTGGTTTGCTTGCCCTTTTATTTTCTTTCTTGATCTAAAAAGCCTAAGAAATTTCTTTACTTCTTGGATTTACAATGTGTATGTTTTCATTCGTTTGCTTACATAAATTAGGTTATTATTTTCAGAAAGTTATAATGCAATAATCTGATCAAAATCAGAATGAACCTTTTTTTCTAAAGCAAAAAACTCCATATTTTTTCACTCTTTTTCTATTTTTCATATACATGCATGAAAATTTATTTAGATACGTTAGATAAAATTAATATAAAATGACTAATTAATTAAGACTGTAGAATATTGGAAGTTTTAGTTTTCCAGCCTGATGATTGTAACTTCTATGTAATCTTTTCAATATATATACATATTCTTGTTTATAATAAAGAGAGAACTATAACAGGATTAAGTCAATAATAAACGAAAGTGGTCTATTTTATTTATATTGAATCGAATTAAGATTTAGGCATGTTGAAAATGCAAATTGTGTATGATTTTTTGAAATCTTAGCGCGCATTAAAATATTTGATGAGAAGAAAAAACAATTGACAAAAAACAAAAAAAAAAAAAAAACTTGAAGGGAACGAAAATGAAATAAACGGAAAACAAGATGATGATGATGGATTGAATATTTATCATGACAATGCATTAATTATAAACTGATATTGACTAACACAGTTAGATATTTGCTAGAATGTCAGGAGGAAGAAGAAGATATGGCGGGTCCATGTTTAATTTAGGATTAGAATATTCTGATCTTAAAGAAATCAAACTTCAATCTGAGTTAAATAGAACTATGGTGGTTCCATTAAATGGACCATTAAACAAACATGAAATAGATACAGTAAATGATGTGCTTAACCTTCAGGAGATAATTAGAGAACTGCTTTTTTATACAGGGTCAACTTTGAGTGATGCAAAAAGCAAGAAAAATAGTGATACCAGTACCACGGGAGGTATGTACAATGACGGAATCAAAAGATATTCAGATAGATATGTGAAAAAGAAGAATCCTGAGGATGAACAACGTAATTTGACAGACTATCCCTTCAATGCGGATTTCATGCCTAATGAATTACAGCTGGTAATTAAAGGTGCAAGTGGTAAGAGATTCATGTTGAGTAAGTTGAATAACGGTAATGGTAAAAGACGGTACTTAGGGAAGACAGGTGATGATGAAAATAGTACCGAGAATTTGACCGAAGAAGAATTGACAAAAAGAGCATTGGAAAGATTAAGAAATATCGCTGATATTGAAGAAGATAATGGAACAGGAGCCGCCGCTAGTAATGGAGCCAGTACAAGTGCCAATGTAGATGAAGAAATTGATGATGAAGACGATGAATTTGATGAGGATGATGATGATGATTATAATGCGGAGAAGTATTTTGATGACGGCGATGATTTTGAAGGTGATGACAATGTAGGAGGAGACAATGATGAAGCTGCCTTTTAATATTGGTCTTGATACATATATTGATAGCTAGCTTTCTTTTGCTTAGTATTATACATTTTTTTTAGATAAATATAGATGATTATCACGAAAATCAAGATAACCAATATAATAATTAAGGTGTTTACGAAACAAAAATCTTACAAATGACTGAACTCAAAGAGCTTGTTGCCCCAGCCTATGTTTTGATGCAAAATAATATCTCTCGTTTCTCAAAAAAAAAGCTGTATGTTTATTATAAATTATCTAATTGAGTATTGAATATTTTCTTCGCACTATTGCTTTTTTTTAAAGCCAGGACAAACAATAACAATAACAATAATTTATTAGCGATCAGAATCATTAAATCAGTTTTTTGGTTGTAGTAATCAACGAAAGCCTCATACAGTGTGAATATCAAAAAATCATCATTCTAAAAATTATTGTTATCGTTATTGAACAAAGAGTAGTATAAAAGTAATAATAGATGACCACATGTACTATCATTTATTTTATCAATTAGATATCTTTTTTAGACTTAAAAAATTGTTGAAATTATACATAATTTCCTTTTCTAGAAATGAAGGTTAGTATAAGAGATAACCACAATTACTATTTTACCAATTTTCTTTCACCAATGATGTCTATATTTCAATTCTTTGAAAGTCTCATAAATCAGTAAAATCACCAATCATCAATAATTGTTCAACAACACCTCAAAAATTTGTACACGAGAGATGTCTGTTACTTTGTGTAAACACGAAGTGATGAACTACTAGATATGTCCGCCCGGCGTTAAGTGTCATCAACTAGAGACACCAAAGAAAAAGAAAAAGAGGTATACATTGTGAGAGAAATCTTAGTAATTATGAAGCAATCATCAGCAAAGATAAACATACTTGAATAAATGTTAATAATATGAAGAAATAAAGAGTAGACGACATAATGTACTCATAATAATAGCAACTACTCATTGAAAATAATAAACTGGAATTAATATTCTTTGAAAGCTCATACAAGGCTGAAACTTAACGATAGATGCAATTGTCGACAAATTAATATTCAGTAGGAACAATTGGTACAAAGCAAATAATCAGTGCAATCAAAAAACAAAAGCCACGTCAATTAAAATGAAAAATAGCAATGAACAGTGCTATTTATAACTGTCCGTAAAAAATAAAGATGAACATACCATTTTGCATTGATCTTCTAAAAATATCAATGGATTGAGCTCTAGAATACCGTGGATCTACAATAACTACTATTATTGTGGAAACACAGTAACTCAATATTGATATTAATAGAATTATCATATAACTCATATATGCAATATTTAGAATCAACTACCATGGATGAAAAGAATATAATATGGGCGAACATACTCACTATTTATAGTTTTCTCAAGAATCTTCAATTTTTTTTTTTTTTTTTTTTTTTAGAACTACAGCTTTTTGTCGTCAAGAAAAATTTTTTTTTTAAGAAGAGGCAGAGCGCATCCAAATGTAAAGACAACTAACCAAACATCCAAACACACTTAAAAGTTTACACCAATGAATCTGAAGCGTACTACATTTGTTAAATAAACAACCCCAACACAGAAAAAGCCAATATATTTTCACAATCAAACATGTGTACATCGGTACACTGATAATAAAATTATATATCATAAACCATCGCACATAACCTCACGTGCTACATATATATATTTTTTTTACCGCCACTATGATTTGCGGGAACTTGAAAATTTTGAGTTTGACAGAAAAGAAAAGAGACTTTTTCTTTTTTTTTTTTTTTTTTGACGGCAATTTTTGCGACGACTTGATTTGATTTGTCAGATTGATAGATTGATAAGCAGAATGATTAATGGATATCTAATTTTCACAACAGATAAGAAGTAAATCAACATCTACCCATAAGTTGCTTGAATTACTATAGTTTTTTTTCTCTCTCTTTACTAATATCATGCCGTTTCCATTTGCAGCTCCATATCCGCCAAGTGTCCCGAGTTACTGGGGACCTGTTACCGCAACCATAGACTGGTGTGAGGAAAACAATGTGATCTCCAGATATATCAACGAGTTCGTCAATACGACGTCCAACTCTATCTTCATTTTTTTTGCCGGTTATGCTATATACAGAGCCAACTATTTGAACTTAGAAACAAGATTTGTTTTAGCTTCTTGCGGCTTCTTGTTAGTGGGCGTAGGTAGTTGGTTGTTCCACATGACGTTGCTATACGAGTACCAACTAATGGATGAATTACCAATGCTTTATGCGACTTGTATCGCTTTCTGGGGCATGTTTGCCACCAATGAAAAACCTCCAACCAACAAATATCACGATGTCTTGTTAGCAACTGCGATTGCCGTGTTAGCCACGGTTGTGACTCTTACCTATTTGATCGTGAAAGATCCAACTTTCCATCAAGTTTGTTACGCCTTGTTAAATTTCATAGTTATAGGTAAATCATTCTACGTTATTCAAGAAATCGATTCAACGAAATATAGTAAAGAGATCTCCCAAATGACCCGTTTGCTGCTTTCAGGGATCGGTTTCTTCGTGTTCGGGTTTTTTCTTTGGAATTTGGACGTGCATTTTTGCCCTAATGTGACTGCCTGGAAGCATCTCGTGGGTCTTCCTTATGGATTCTTGTTGGAAGGTCATGGATGGTGGCATTTCTTTACTGGATTGGGCGTGTACTATTATCTTGTCTCTCTTGAATTTTTACGGTTGTTCGTTCTTGGAAAACAAGAAGAGTACTATTTGACTAAACGATTCCTTATTTTACCCACTCTTGAATATAAGAAAGATACGAAAAAGGAGAATTAAATTATTTAGTTGTTGGAAATTTAAGACGTACTAGAAAGCTTATTTTTTTCAAAAGGGCCTACTGTTTACCTTTTATCAAAAGATCCTACTGTTTACTTTATGCTATGCATGCAAGATTTCAATCTTTTCTTTTTCATTCTTATTTATTTGATATTTCTTATCACCTTATAATCATGATCAATATACGTTAATGAACTATCGATGGCCTTTAGTAATGCGGAAATCGACAATAATCATCAACCGTCAGGCAGGAAGAACCAGAAAACAAAACCAAACAAATATTTGCAAAAAAAATAAAGAAATAAAGTGGCTGCTATGTAAATGTAAACCTAAATTTCTTTAGAATCGACGCTGCTGATGGTATTGAATCGATTTAAAAGTTACCAACACAGTTGAAGTGTTTTATGCCGAGCTGCATTGTTTTGTAAGTTGCAAAATCAGAATAGGAAAGCGCTTGGAGAAAAAAAGGATAACATTATTACAATTCAGTGGTAACTAATCTCTTACTAACTTCTTCTAATAATATTGTTATTTTTCACTTTTTCTTATGCTTTTACCCTAACATGTTTGTGTTACATCTCATGTTGAATTTTATTTATCTTTTTATTTTGGATTATCCCTTGGAGTTCTATGGTTCCCGTGCTGTTTCAAATAATTGATTTTCATGCATGCTGACAGTTTACCCAGAATTAAGTACCGACGCATAATTTCAACATAAAACAATCAAAACCGGTCATCAAGGACTTACCCATTATGAAAGGTTCAATTAAAAAATTATCCTATAACTAATTAAATAAGAAAACAAGTAATTTATAATTTAAGTGTTAATATATATATTATATAATTTCTTATCTGTTTCTTGTTTGCAAATATTTTTCTTATTTCTTCTCCATCTTTTGTTTTCTAGTGATTTCTTAATCTTCAACATTACTAGTATCTCTAGAAAAAATACCTACCATGAATAGCAAAAACATAGTATTAATAATATTAGCCAGTTTAGTTGCAGCTGCGGATCCTACAGCATCAACGGCTGTAGCAACAACGTCAACAGCCTCAGCAACCTCAGCAACAACAACAGGTAGCTTGTTGATAGCAAGTTTATCTTCATCCTCATCTTTATCCTCATCTTTATCCTCATCCTCATCCTCATCCTCATCCTCATCCTCATCCTCATCCTCATCATCATCATCATCATCATCATCATCATCATCATCATCATCATCATCATCATCATCATCATCTTTGTCTACAACAATCAGTTCTTCATCTTTATCATCATCACACTTATCCTCTTCTTCATCCTTAACTTCATACTCAATTTCATCTTTGTCTACAACAATCAGTTCATCATCTACTATCAGCGGTATATCATCTATCCCTAGCAATAGTGTTGAAAGTAGCACCACAGGTTTTACAACTACATCTTCATTATTTAATGACTTATCGACTACTTTATCCAGTAGCTTATCAACTACTTCTACGACCTCTGCTTCATCTTTTTCAGAGCAACCAACAACGAGTAGCAACGATTTTATTAATAATAATACATATCCAGTGAAAGCGATAAAGGTAGAGTCTTCTCTGACAACAGCAATGAGTTCCTCATCTATTATCACCTTTTCTTCTCCCAGCTCAACAATGGCAAGTACGTCATCAACTAGTACTACACTGAGCATTTCCACTGCCATTTCTTCGAATTTAGTAATATCTAGCAGAACTACAAAGTTAGAAAGCGCTGCTGAAAACCAGTCTACAAGTAGTAGTGTCGGTAGTCAGATTGTTTCCCCTGTTGCAAGAACTACTATCAGCAGTAGCAGTAGTTCCATTGAACTGAACCAATATACTATCTCAAGAGCTTCCCCTGCTGCTGATACAGTAGCTCATTTTAATTCACAATCGAATTCGCCATCTTCAACCCCCAGCGTTATTGCTTCTAGAAGTTCATATTCTATTTCAACTGGAATTAACAAAGCTATTGTAGGTCATACTTCTTCAACATTAACACTAAATTCACAGCAAAAATCCGCAACTTCCTCTTCTTCCACCGAGCCTGATCTTTCCCCTGACGCGGCAAATACAACTCCAGTTGCTGCTGCACAAATAAGTAGTAATTCTGTTGCTGCTGTTGCCGCAGCCACTGGGTCAACCAGTATCCCATATATTCAAGATAAAATATTCAAGGAGTCTTCTAGTTCTTCACCAGCGGCAGCTACTATCTCACCATCTGTACCTGCTTCCTTATCTTCGCTTACCCCTTCTGCCCCAATTGCTACTCCATCTGGTATTCATGCGAATATAGTAGAGTCTTCCTCACGCACTACATTAGATTCCTCTTCTTCAATCTCATCCCATTCTTCAAATCCAACACCTGTAGCAGCATTTTATTCATCTTCCTCAAGCTCAACCCCAACCACTTCTTCTTCTTCCCTGGGCTCGTCGTCTACTACTGCTGCAATTATTGCTGATGTTGTTTCATCTGATGCCGATGTTTCTTCCTCTACTGCTTCTTCCAAAGATGCATCTGTCTCAGATGTTACCAGGGCAGCTGCAGTATCTACTATTATCTCGGGAAGTGTCACATCTATTGTTTACCCAACGGCCGCAGCTAACCCAAGCGTCAGTCTTACTGGTTCCACTAACCTTGCAATTTTGAAAACGGACTCTTCTGTTTCTGGCATTTCTTCTGCCAGTGGACATAGTAATACTTTAGCCGCCGCAGCAAGTACTATCTCTGGTTCTGCTTCTATTGCTGCCGATAGCTCAGATAATTCCGCTTTGTCAACTTCTGCAGTTAGTCTGTCAGCTGACAAGAGCAAAAAGTCTAAGTCACAAACTGATTATGCTAGTTTGGTTCCTAGCGCTACCTCATTTTCTATGGATCAAAGTGTTTACAGTTCCATCATGAAGGTGGTTGGTACTTCGTCTTCTAAGAAGAACGCAGCTAGCAATGGCTTAAGTAGCGGTATACTTATGACCAAAAAAAGCTTGTTGACCCAAGTTTTATTGCTGAGTGGTTTGGTCACTGTATTATGTTTTGTATTATGATGTTTTTTCCATTTATAGTTTATTTTTGTTCTACTGTTCAGTTTTATTTATTTTTTGTTATTCCTATCGTTTATTCTTGTTGTTTGATTTTTATTATTTATAGATTTTTTTGATATTTTCTTATAGATAGACCTAATATAATAGACTTTTGTATTCTAAGTTTGAGCGGTAGTACAGTTCCACACAGATAATAAAAAACAAAAAAGAATGACTTAACAGCCTTTAAAAAAACTAAATTTATCTATATTGTTCAACAAAAATTATACTTAATAAAAATACTTATAATAATTAAATAGAAAATAAAATAATTAAGATAATAAATCCCAAAAGCTGTTACCATGATGCGAATATTGCTCAGCTAGCACCAGTGTATTCCAGGAACCAAGGGTTTTGCAAACTGTTTCTGGCAGATATTCTATTATCTGGGTTCATTTGTAACAACTGTACCAATAACAGCATAGCGGTAGTATCGGCTTGTGGAACAATGGTGGACAAATTTTGAGGATGGTAAATGTCAAAATTATGTCTATAATTAGGGTATTGAGACACACCAGGCCAAGTGGCTTCTGAAGGAGTTCCCATAATCTTGAAAATGGTAGCCAATTGGTCATCATTGGAGTTGCCTGGGAATAATGGACGACTAGTAAACATTTCTGCCATGATACAACCAGCAGACCAGATATCGATAGAGGTATTATAATTTCTGGAACCCATTAACACATCCGGTGCTCTGTACCACAAAGTAACAACCTCGTTAGAGAAAGTGTTTACTGGAATACCGTAAGCTCTGGCCAACCCAAAATCACCAATCTTTAATTCTCCCTTACTGTTGATCAATAAGTTTTGTGGCTTTAAGTCTCTGTGTAAGACACTGTTGTCATGGCAGAACATTATGCCACGCATTAATTGAAACATATAAGACTTGACAAGCTTTGGTTCCAAAGCGCCATGATTTCCATAAGTGTCCATGAATTTCTTTAAATCCTTATCCATATATTCGAATACCAAAGTCAACTTGTTCTCTGTATGGATCACATCATATAACGTCAAGATATTCTCATGTTTCAACTCTTTCATTAAAGAGATTTCCCTAATAGCAGTAGAAGGGGTACCTTCTTCTGAATCAAGATTAATCTCCTTAAGGGCCACTAAAGTACCCGTATAACTGTTTCTGGCTTTGTAAACGGTGGCATACGTACCTTCACCCAATTTTTCAAGTTGCTGGAAATGTGAAGATTGTGGGGCCATTATTATATTGGATTTTGGTAAACTGTACTTATTGCTTTATTATCACGTATCAAAATAGAATTTCAGTACTTAAATAGTGGAAGACGTGTAAGAAGTATCGGAATAAACAGGTAATGAATGATTAAATTTCGATGATTTTAGTATTCAACCATGTGATCGATATCAATGTTGTATCGTTTTCTAGTTATTTAATATTTTTTTGACTTTTTTTTTCCTTGTTTCAGCGCTAAACGTTAAAACTTCGATTTTTGTCTTTTTTTTTGTCTTTTTTTTTTTGAATTTTTTTTCTTTTTGAAAATCCGTCTTTGTGCAAATCACAATGAAATATCCATCAAAAATCAGAAAGGAGAGCAATCAATAGTACCCGGTTATTATTAATCATATTAGGTAAAGAAGTATTAAATTAGTTAAATATGAGAAGAAAGTCAAAGGCTAAAATTTCTGTGGAACAGCAGCCCTTTCAAAATGTCTCTGTTCTCGGCAAAGAATGGCTTGAAGTATTTAGATCAGAGCCTGTTGAGTTCCAAACAGAACATTTTGAAAAAGCACTTCTTAATTTAATTTTCGAACCTCAGATTAATTCCTCAGTTTTATTGAGGGCAGATATTTTGAGCAATAAGAAGTTTGACAACAACGGTAGGACGCAAGTGATACTGGAGAACTACCCCGAGTTATCATTGGATGACCACATAAGCAGTGACATCACTGGTAATGCGAGTGATAGCAAAGATAATGAAGTTTTAAGAATCAGGGACTTAGCCGATACAGTAGCTAGAGATGTGCCACTATCTTATGACATGAAATTGTCTACACAGGTGGTGCGCCGTTTAATACCTAGAAACCCATTCAAAGATTATATTATCAACCAGACATGCTTAATTTTCGAAAATGAGTTAGATGATTCATCATTGGTAGTTTACATTCCTCACTTAAAAAACAAATCTGAATGTCCATATTATTTGCCTGAAGTTGATGCGATTGGCTTATTTCATCACCAAAATACCTTATCAATTCACTATTTGCCGTTTTCTAAAGAGGATGGAGACCACTTATACAAGATGAACACTAATGATAGAGATATTCGTATTGCCTACAGATTATTACAAACTTCCGTGAAGCACAGTAAAGGTGTAATGAACGGATATGAGAAAAGAGTCAACCATGATATGGTCATCCTGAAAGAAGTATTTCAGAACAGATACATTTATTTAAAGAAAAAATACCTGAACTATTTAATAGAAAATTGGCAAGAAAGCACAGACCCTAAGAAGCATGCTTTTGAAGATATTGCAATAGCTGCTTTCCTTATAGAATTGTGGAGCAAGATTTATCAAGATAAATTTGACAAGGAGAATTTTAAGTTCTTCGATTTAGGCTGTGGAAATGGTATTCTAGTTTATATTTTAATTATGGAGGGTTACGAAGGAGAAGGTATAGATGCAAGAACTAGAAAGTCTTGGTGTGCATACCCAGAGAATGTTAGGCAAAATTTGAAACAACAGATAATAATACCTAAACAGATATTGCAATTAAACAAAGGCAAGCCTTTCAAGATACCGATAATTCGTAATAAAGAAAACAGTAGTTTTATATCATTCAGAAAAGATCTCCATGGAATTCACAATAATACAAATAACAACGTAGCAAAGAAATTGCAAGTTGAAAGTACAAATGTGAATATAAAACAATCTTCAAAGCAGGAAGAAGATATTGAGTATGTCACATATTCAGAAGACCTGATTTTGAAAGCAAGCTATGTAAATACTGTTGATTATAACCAGAAGGATGGGAATATAGAAAAATGCAATGTTTTTGTGATAGGAAACCATTCTGATGAGATGACATTGTGGATTCCTTTGTTAGGCTGTGATTTTATGGTCATTCCATGTTGTTCGCATGGGCTCTCAGGGGAACGTACAAGGTTCAAAGTACCAAAGCTGCAACAAAAACAGAATGATTCAACCTACTCGGGATTGATCAACAAGGTTGAGGAGATTTCCAAAGAAGCAGGCTGGAAGCATATAGAAAAGGAAATGTTACGTATTCCATCAACTAAAAACTGTGCCATCATAGGCTATGGTGAAAAAGATTATTGTGACATAGACCAGTTGTTGATAAAAGAAGGAGGAGTTGGTAATTGGGTTGTGAACACACTATGTTTATTAAAACAACCACCTGTAAACTACGAAGAGAATGAACGAAGAATGAACGAATAATGAACGAAAAATAAACGAATGATGAAATAGTTCTGTATTTCTTTTCAGTTAATGTGTTTAAGTAATTAGTATTTTTAATTTTAATATTCCAGCAACAACTTTAACTTTTGTTCATCTAATATATAATTTTTTTAAAATGATCAACTTAGTTTTTTTTGATACAAAAAAATCATACTTTATTTCTTTTTTCATAATTGTTTGCAAATTTTGGAAACTTAGGTTGAAAATTACTTTCCTTCTTGACAGTACTCAAAAAGAAAAAAAGGAAATAGAAGCTGTCTATTTTAAAAACCCTTACATCATTAATTATTTTCCGAAAGCATCTAGTTCATCTTGTGATTCTCTACGTTAATCATTTTCATCAACTTTTTTGCTCGAATATCTGATACTCATATAAGATGATCTATTTTAACCGAACATGAACACAGCTTAGTATTTTTTTATTAATTTATCTAAAAAACGAAAGCAATATTACCAAGTTGTAACGTACAAAAAAATGTCTAAGAAACTTCCGAATCGACTGGATGGCGATTCAAGTTTATCACACGAGCAATTATTAATTAAGTATCATGATAGAAGGGAATTTATAAGATCACATCAACATGAAGAGCCACTTCTTGTGGAACCAAAGAACAAATATGTGGTGTTTCCTATAAAGTATCAAGAGATTTGGCAGATGTACAAGAAATCAGTGGCGTCGTTCTGGTCAGTGGAGGAAATAGATATGGGCAAGGATATGATTGATTGGAATTGCAAAATGACAAGCAATGAACGTCACTTTATTTCCAGAATTTTAGCATTTTTTGCTGCTTCTGACGGTATTGTTAATGAAAATTTGGTTGAGAATTTTTGTCAAGAGGTCAAAGCTACTGAAGCAAAAGCATTCTACGGTTTTCAAATCATGATGGAGAATATACACGCTGAAACTTATTCATTATTGATAGATACATATATTAAAGAGGCTGATGAAAAAGATCATTTGTTTTCAGCTATGCATACTATCCCTACTATTAAAAGAAAAGCCGAATGGTCAATCAGATGGATTAATGATCGTGACGCATTATTTGCGGAAAGGTTGGTGGCATTTGCTGTTGTAGAAGGTATTTTTTTTAGCGGATCTTTTGCATCCATTTTTTGGCTAAAGCAAAAAGGATTGATGCCTGGATTGACTTTCAGTAATGAATTGATTTGTCGAGATGAAGGCCTTCACACAGAGTTTGCTTGTTTGTTATTCTCATATTTGGAATATAAGCCCCTTCCAGAAATTATTGATCAGATAATCAGAGAAGCAGTGGGTATAGAAAAGGATTTTTTTGATGAGGAAGCCTTAAGATTTGATTTATTGGGAATGAATAAAAGCTTAATGAATCAATATGTCGAATTTGTCGCTGACAGGTTGTTAGTCAGTTTGGGAAGACCTAAAATCTATAACTCTTCTAACCCATTTCCTTTCATGGAAAATATATCTTTATCAGGGAAAACAAATTTTTTTGAGAAAAGAGTAAGTGATTACCAAAAGGTCAAGGTCATGGAAAATTCAGATGAGAAAGACGAACTAAAGCAAAATTCAAATACTTTGGAATTTGACGAAGATTTTTAAACAGTCAGGTTAAAGATCAACGTAACAAGCGTTTGCTTTGATAAATTGTACTATTATTATTTCCATAAACAGCTTTGCGTTCACTGTGTTTATATTACGCACTGCTCAACCTTTGTATATATTATTATTATAGAGTTAAATGAATATACTGTAACAAATTTATTTTACATTTTCTATGTATTCTTAATTTTTTAGTATATATTTATATTGAACATGTTCTTATATAAAGATGACACAAGATTCTAAATACCGGTTTTTCTTTCCAACTCTGTATGGATATCTTGGCCACCAATATTACCCATACCATCACTATAAGAAGCGCCATAAATATCTTCCCAATCAATACTCATATCTTTACCAAGTAAAATTCTGGAGTGAACATCATTTTTGAAACCTCCATCAACACAGGAGGGTTTGAAATCAGTGGCATTCATCACTTCAAGTTCCATTGTACGTCTAAGAGGTTCTGCAAGACCAAATATTTGTTTGTATTGTGTCATTTTGAGCTCTTGTTGTTGAGCGTCCCAATTTTTAATCCGCATTTCCAATGGATGCCTGTTATTAACTTGAGAACTGATCAATTGTGGACCAGTTTGGGGTCTTAATATATCTGGGAGTGGTGCTGATGCAGAGATACTTTCAGCAAACGAGTTCGCATTAACTTCAGAATGGAAGCTGTTTTCAGGAATAAACTTCATTGGGTTATTTTATATGGGTTGCAATAATTTGATTAAAATTTACCTATCAATGGAACCAATTGTGGTGTTGAAGCGTTAACAAAGGTTGGTCAAACGTAAACTCATTGTAGTTGAAAATTGCCACTAAAATATTCCTTCAGAATTACAAAATATTGAATACTTGTTATGCGCACTCTAAACTGTGAACTACTTCTCTTTATGAAACTGTACATTTTATTTGTTTAAAATACTTTAAATCTATAGCTGGTATTTATGGGAAAAAAAACAAGAAAATCGAATTACCGTATTCAGCGATACATAAATGAATTGAAAGAGATATACCTATTTATATGTCATGCGTGATATTTAGTGAATATACAACTCAACCCATACCGAATTGCTTCATCATGTTTTGCATAAGACCTGGATTTTGTTGCATCTGTTGCATAGCCTTTTGCATATTAGCTGGACTGAACATACCACCATCAGCACCTCCAAAAGCATTACCAAGGCCAGCTGGATTGAGCATGCCATCAGGACCTCCAAGAGCTTTACCCATATTAGCCATAGCGGCAGGATCAAACATACCGTTACCTCCAGCACCTCCAAGAGCTCTCTGCATATTTGCAGGGTTAAACATACCTTTACCTCCGCCTGGCATGTTCTTTTGCATATCCATCATATTCTTAGAACCCTTGGCTAGTCTTGCCATTGTACGTTGTTGTAATAGTACCATCTCAATATCAGCTACAGATGTGCCAGAACCTTTAGCCACACGTATAATTCTTGAAGGTTCATCAATAAAGATATTACCATCGCTATCCAATTCCTGCTTTGTCATAGAATCCATTATAAATACCATACGTTTTAATCTATATGAGGCTTCCTCTTCATTGACTCCATTCATCATACCAGACATACCTGGAATCATACTCATTATATTTGATAATGGACCCATTTTCAACATGTTGTTCATTTGTGATTGGTAATCCCTTAAGGTGAACTTACCTTCCGTAAAATTCTTCATAGTATCTTTCTGGTCAAGATTCAAAGATTGAACGTGTTCCATCAATCCTTGAATGTCGCCAATACCTAAAAGTCTGGAAATAAATGATTTAGGTACAAAAGTTTCTAGGTCACCAATATGTTCACCGGTACCAATGAATGCAATTGGCGTATGTGTGGCAGCCACAGCAGAGATGGCACCACCACCCCTGGCATGACCATCCATCTTTGTTAATATAATAGCACCAAAATTGGATGCTTCTTTGAAAGCTTTACTCTGAGCTTCAGCAGCTTGACCAATGGAACCATCAAGAACCATAATGGTTTGTTGTGGATTTACAGCCTGACCAATCTGTATCATTTCATCAAATAAATCTTGCTCTTGTCTGTGTCTACCAGAAGTATCAACTAAAATGATATCGAATTTTTCCTTTTTGAATTTATCAACACCTTCACGGGCTACCTTCACTGGGTCTGTCTCTGTATAAGAACCATAGTATGGTATTCTCGCTTTGGTGGCATTTTGTTTCAATTGATCAAAAGCACCAGCACGGAAAGTATCTGCACAGACCATACCGACTTTCATATTTCTCTTTGTATAGTAATTAGCTAATTTGGTACACGTTGTAGTCTTACCGGCACCTTGCAAGCCAACAAACATTATAACATTACAATGATTCTTCTTTGGCTTAAAAGTAGTACCTTTATGATCTACCAATCCCACTAATTCATCAAACACTGTTTTTTGAATCAATCTTTTCTTGTTGGCCACGGTCATGTTCTCCTTCCCTATAACTTGCGATCTAATTCTTTTCTTTAAACCAGCTACCAACATAAGATTAACATCAGACGACAACAAAGCATTGCAAATCTCAGTAAGCATTGCATCAATAGCTTCATCGTCTAGACTGTCTGCCTTACCTATTGTGGAGATGGCATTATTAATTCTTCTACCCAAATCTGCTAAAACCATTTTTCTGGCCTAATTGCAATTATAAATTATGATTCTTTGCTATAGAACAGCAAATAAAGTAAATCTAACTAAATAATCTTCACTAATTATCTATATAAGTCTGCTGAAATTCCAACTTCTAGTATGTCTTATCTATAATATCTACTTAGAATATTCAATCTCCTTCAGAATAAATCAATGTTTTCGAAACAAGATTAGTAAAGTACGACGACGAAATTTATAAAGAAAAATTTTTTTATGTGTGTTCTAAGAATTTTTTTTCTTGAATTAATCCTCATGCTATCCGCCCCTACAAAGAACAGAACTAACGGAACTTCAACATTAAACTTTTACGATTCCAGTAATTCAATTAAAAACTCATTTATTCTAATATTTGAAAAAAAAGCATTGGCATACAAATTTATTACTTTGCCGTACAGTAAATGAATTCACTTTCTGTTCTTCTTCTTATTGACAGTGGTAGTCCACTCATCTTCGTCTTCACCATCTGGGTTCATTCCTAAAGCTTCATCCCAGTTGATGGTTACAGATACTCTTTCAACCATTCTTCTTCTTTTTATGAATTCTTCGGCAAATCTTCTACCATTCATAGTTTTCGAACTAGAGTAAATGGTATCACTAATCAAATCTTTACTTTCTTTTCCGTTAGGAAATTGAAAAAATATAGAGAGAATATCTTCCTTATTGACGCCGCTGTTGAGACTACGAAGTTCTGATCTGCACCATGCCAAAAATTCGCGGCGCAATTTGTTACTGGAAATAGTATTAGGGAACATCATTGAAGAGCTTGATAAAGCATTAGTGGGGGTAATGACATGATCGGAAGAAGGAAGGGATTTCTTTGCAGCATTACTAGTGCGAATAGAACTGGAACTGCTACCACTGGAAACCACAGGTTTATTAGAAGAGGCAGCAATGCTAGCAAATTTGAGAGTAGATGCAGATGCGCCAGTTGTAGATCCTGTAGAAACTTTATATTGGACGGCAGTAGCAGGAGGAGCTGCATTCTTGTTAACAACTTTCCACGTATCCCCAGAAGTAGATAATAATGAGCTGCAGTCAATATCAAAATCTTTACTCGGATCAGATTCGATAGAAGAGGTTGGTGCAATTGATTTTTTGGTTACGCTTGCTTTCTTTTCTTCTTTTAGGATGTCCTGCATAGTTTGAATAGGCTGTGAAGCAGAATTCGAACCCCAACCGTTACTAATAACCCTCTTGTTTGTTTCTAATATTTTCTTTTGTTGTTGTTCTTCTCTCATTATTTCACTTAAGATTTTTGCTGATTGAATTTCTTTTTCCTTTTGTTTCTTACGTTTTTCTTCAGCTTCCATTTTGAGGATTTCTTGCAAAGAAATCTTTGGTTCTTTGCTGACTGAGGCAGTCGACTTTCCATTGATATTGGATGTCAGTGTAGCCCTTGCAGCCCATGGTGCTACATTAGACTGAGTAGAGACAGCTGGAACTAGTTTTTCAATAACCGGGTTGGAAGAAGAATCGGCGTCCTTCTCAGTTGCTGTATTTGATGACAGTACAACTTCGTTACTATCAATGCTGTTGTTGCTTGCACTACCATTCAAAGAAGAAGCCTTACTATACGAGGATTTCATCGATTGGTCTTGTATTTTTTGTGAAGATAATTTTTTGGCATCAAATCTCTTTGATTCTTGTTGTTGTGGTTGTGTTTTATTAGCAAATCTATTGGTGATGTTTTTAGAAGAAACATTTTGTTTAAATAGTTTTTCGCTAATAATTTGTCGATCAGTTGTTTTTGGTTCAACAGTTACTTGTGGTTTTCCATTAAGAAAATTATTGGTGGTAGTGGTTTGGACAATCTCATCATACGCTACAGAAGTAGGAACTACTTTGACAGTTGATCCGTTATCATTATCTTCGAAAACACTACCTAAAAGGATAGAAGCTAATGGATCTTTGTTACTACTGCCAAGAATAGCATGCTGCATTTTATCACTAGATACCTTGCTGGCATCAGACTCTGGTGTATTTATTGATGTTATTCCTGGAGAAGCTGTTGAGGATATTGCTGCTCTTGTTGATGATGGCCCACTATTAATCGAGTTACTGGTGACATGGTCCTGAATGTCAGCAGATGCTGAAACATTTATATTACTATTATTAGTAGTTAGATCAAAGCCCGTATTGGCGCCAAAAATATTAGATCCCATGAATGATTGCTGCTGTTGTTGAGGAGGTGTAAATTCCAGTGGGATGGCAGGCAAAGCTGTAAGAAAGGGGGTGAGATTGTTTTGAATGGAACTCATGAATGAATTTAAACTGTAAAACAAAGGTTCGGTGGATCTTTTAATTTTCAAGTCGTAGGAAAAGTATCCTTGAGAATACCAAGATTGCATAATGGTCCCGATGAAAGGACCTTGAATTTGACTCTGGCTATCCAAATAGAGCCAATTAGTTTGGTCAGGTGGGATTAACGGAGTATACAATCCAGCTGGTGCTGGAATTCCGCGAGTGAGCGGCATCTGCTTTGGAGTCACTGTAGATGAATTAGATGATAGATTGCTAGATGATCCAATTGCGGTCGCCAACTTTTCAGCGGAGGATGCGGTAGTAATCAACGCCGCTGCGGTAGTTGCAGGTGATGATGTGGTTGATAAAAGAGGGTTTTGAAGCAACGAGACTGAAGAAACACGAGTGGGAATAGCACTACTGTTGGTAGTTTGATTCTCTGAATTAGAAGCAACATCGCTAGAAAGTCTAGAAAATAATGATTGTTGTTGCTGTTGCTGTGGATGATCATTGTCCAAGGATAAATTGTTTAAATCAGACGATAATGGAACGGTGACGTTCTTGCTAGATAAAATATCATGGATGTTGCTGTTGCCGCGATCGTTACTGATTACCAGATTCAAAATGCTGCCAGAAATAGGAGCATTAAACCAATCGTTATTACTGTTGGAAGCGTTATTGTTGGTGTTTAGGTCAGAGACAATATCAGTAGAGGAAATACCGCTAAAAATAGGAGGATTCAAAGAAGTATCTTGATTGGGTAAAGCAGATGACCTTAATGCTCCATTGATGTCAAAGTCGTAGGCATTATTATTAATCTGCTTTGGATCCAATGGAGTTGTGTTAATCCTAGATAAAATAGTTAGTATCCTATGGCTGAACAATATTGTAAATTATGAAAAGAATGCACTGAAAAAGCACCGATAAACTTACCATGCTGAAGATGATGAATTATTAGAATTAGAAAAATGTTGGGACATATTGAGTGGAGTGAAGATGATATTCTATATTTATAAAATTTTTTTAATATACTTTATTTGGGTTCAAGCAGCTCTTTTTGTAAAGAAGGCTTCTGTGAAGATTGCGTATATTAGTCGGGTGATACTTTTTAAAACATTAATTGAAGAGATGCAATAAGTGCGAAAGTTTCAGTATTGTGAAATCTATTCAATCGTTTTTTTTTTTTTTTTTTTTTTTTATTTTTCCTTCCTTTAATTACTACTGTTTTGCCTCGTTATTGTAAAAGATGAGAACATAAAAAAAATTTTTTTTTTTTCTCTTTTGCTTTAAAATTAATTGTCTTAAAAAGCGAGTTTTTCACTTTGAAATTTCAATCGTTCGCTAATAAGAAAAAAAAAAAAAAAAGAAAAGTCGGGCAGGTAGTTTATGTGTGGTAGTGTGATTATCTGATTTCTCATGTAACCTACGCGATGAGCTGCACTTCCTGGTTGGCTCACATTATCTGATAATACGGTATTGTGCCCTTGCATAAATTTAGCACTTCTCGTATTTTCCAAACCCATATCTACGGGAACCTGGAACTAGTCAAACGAAACCAGTCCATTCCTTCAAAAAGAAGCAAAAACCGTAAGGAAGAATATGATGGAAGTTAATATGGCGTTCCATAACCTGACTATAGTTTCCGCAACCTAAATGTTGCGTCAGCAGAGCATACAATGTCAATGCAAATGTAAACTTGCTGTTTTCTGGAAGAAATTAAGCGCCGTCACAATTTCATATTAAGAAATCATTCATCCATGTCCACTTTATTCAATGAATTGTTTGCCTGCAACTGAGAGTTATGGCAGGCACAAAGCCAATGTCTACCAAAAATGATCTAAAACATGTAATAATCTCAATGCTACTATTCTAGTTTTAAAAATATTATTGAGTTACAGTACGCCTCCATCCGAAAGCATCATGCTAGAATAATCAGAATGCAAAGATAATCAAAGATATTGAAGAATATAATGGGACGATTTGTGTCTCAGTTTTATTATTGTCCAATATTTGTGGCAAAAAAAAAAACGCCAAACAATGCAGTGTCAAAATACACACAAAAAAAAAAAAAAAAGGAGATAAAAATCATACGTACGCTGGGAATCAATATTGTTTTTCCGTTGAATGCTTTGATTCCCAGTGTTTATCATCATATATAACAGAAAGTCATATCTAAAATACTATAATAAAATATATTTACAATAGCCCGCTATTTCAAAGAAATTGAAAGCCAGCTATATATTATAATATAATACAAATATCCAGAAAAATAAGCAGTCCTGTTGACAAGCAAGCTTCATTTTCTTGATTTTTCCTCACAAGCAATCTAACGGTTAAATCCAGCGTATTAATAAACAACACATTTCACATCTTTTAATCAAATATTATAATATAATGCCACCAATGCCACAAAATAATAGTAATTTAAAGGTTCCGTTATCGCAAAAATTGTTTGAGATAACGAAGGTACGTTAACAAAGAATTTTACTATTAAAGTATAAAACATCGCCATCACGTTCGCGAATGGTTATGAAAGCATTGATTACTAACACATTTTATCTCTAGAATATTCAATTTTCATGGTTTATAGGTCATGTGGTCACTTTGGTTTCATCAATGTTTTATGTATTCTTATCGTTCCGTTCTTCCTCATCATACCTGCTGACTAGATTCTTTTATAAATTAGCCTATTTGGGCGTTTTAGAGTCTTTTGGTATCATCATTTACAGATCCTATAGAACTAAACTTGGTTCTCTTTCCGTGTCATTATTCCTTGTGGATGATAACCTTCAATACACATATGACGCCCTCATTTGGCTCTTCATGCCTGTGACTTATGGTATCAGTTTACTTCCTTTTATTCTTTTTTCGGTGTTCCATTGTCTCGTATACTTAAAAAATGTCATTTTACCTATCTTGGCTGAACACAATGGAAATAAGCAAAATAATTATTTCTCAAATTTGATTCTCCGAATTGCCAATTTCATTACATCTAACAACGAATCCTCTTTGATTTATTCTGCAAATTTGGAATTAATCGTATTTGCATTCATCATATTCAAAGCAGTGATTTTTTCTAAATACTCCTGGTATTTGGTTGTTCTCTATTCCGTTTTCTTGAAACTAAGATTTGATAAATCTCCTTACACAAGATCTGCTGTCAAAGCTTATGAAGTAAGGGTTGACGGCTTGGTTTCAGATCCAAGAATTCCACCTTCGATTAAACAAGCATGGGCAAATCTAAAAAATGTAGTCAATACTACTGGCCTGACAAAGAAATTCTGAATCAATTTAATTTTAATTAAAGGGAAACATCTTAAAAAGGCATTAGATGTATACATGCATGTATTCTAGTATATTATTAATAATAAATTATTAAGTACAATTACAGTTGTTTATTGCAATGATAATACTAAGTTACATAAGTTAAACCCAGCGAGTCCAATGAATACCCCAAATCCTTCCCCGAGACTGATATCGATTAATCTCAATTCTTTGGTTATAACTGGTTTCAATTTACCAACATATGCACCAATATATATCGATATGCCTATTATGACTAAACTGTTTATTAGGAAACAACTCATTAACATTTTTTTAAAATTGTTCCCAATAGTCAAGAATTTCAAATACTTAATAAATAAATTTTCAGAAGTGTTCTTTGCATTCTCATTATTTTCGATTACTGTTTGCTTCGATTTGCTAAAAACTCTATCTTCATTAATGTAAATCAAAAGTATTACTAATGCATTGATAATAACAATAAAATTCAGGATCAACATGTAGAATAAAATTTGGGGAATCATTCGATTGAATTTCAAGATGTATGACAATTGTGTTGTAATGTTTTTATATGCAGGAACATATTTGCCAGCATTCTCTATAATAAATTCATAAAGTAAGGCAAAGGAACTCCCAACATCAAGATATTTATTAAAATTTTCATTTTCTGCAATTGTTTCCATGAATTTAAATAAACTATTACCTAAGTCTCTAAATAGTGTAGAGAATAAATCTAATCCATCTGCAATATTTGATATGCATGTATTGCCAGTTGTAGTGTTTAATTTACAATAACCGGTGAAGCCTATCTTAAATAGTGCATACTTATAAAGCTGTTTAAAGTTTTCGTACTCCTTAAATGTATTCGTTGACGTAAATGGATTATCAGCGTTACCACCAGTATTATTATTCTGAATATTATTGAAATACGATCTACCAGTCTCTGCTAGTAATTTGGAGATTTTTCCGTCATATTTAGACTCAGATAAATATTTTAAAAATTCTGTTTGTTTGGCCTTTTGATATGTTTCATTATATTCCGTGATAAAGAAAATCATCAGCCTCATCAAATCATCTATTTTCTTACTGATAAAATGAGATATCGGCTTATTTTTTTCATCATTATCTATCATTCTGAATTTAATCATAGGAAAACTCAGATAATTGAAGTTCCAGTTTCCTAAAAAACAAAAATATATGAAAAAGCTCATAAGTGCTAAATTTAATACCAGAGCATAAAAAATGAGACTTTCATTAGTAGTTAGGAACATTTGGAACACTTTTTTAGCTTTTTTGGAACCACATTTTTCATTTTTTATTATATCGCTATCTTTATCAGTCTCCTCAAAAGAATTTGAAGACATATAATAATTCTGGCTGCCATCAAAACGTTTCATTTCACGTTGAATATTAGCGCTTGATCTTTTCTTTCTCAATTTCCGATTTACATTATCTTTGGAGCTATTCGTTGATAAATAAGGGGATGCAAAAACTGATCGCTTTTCTATATTCTCATCTGAGCTGCTCTTTGTTTCATCAACACCACAATTCATCAAATTAATGGTAGTAGTATTGGCTGTATTAGTACCCGTAGTTGAGCTTCTACAATTGTAGTATAATTTGATTGTTCCTGATACTAGATTCAACATAATTTTTCTAAAATCATAATAATTAGAATAAATATTACAGCAGATAAAAATATCTAAATAAGCAAGTGAATTTTTAATCAGAGTTTTATGCTATACTAGCATAATACTCTTCATATCAGCTGCAGAAATACCATTATATATATATTTATTTATTTGGAAAATTATAGAATTATTTTAATATTTGTATTACTTGTGACGGTACAACAAAAAGTAATTAATCTTTTTTTCTATATTGAACCGCATATCCAGCGCACCTAAGAGCCTAAGATAAACATAAAAATCGAATTCAGGTGAAACATTATCTTGAATACTCGTCTGATATAAAGTTTTTTTTATATTAATCCGGCCTAGTTTAAGCGCTGAATACTGATTAGGTTTTGATAAATTTCTATTTTTTTATCATTTCATTTTTTGTTCCACTTGGCAATAATACTGGCAGATTTTGAAAAATCGTCTAATTTACTTGCCAAAAAAATTCCAAATCATGTAAAATGATAAAAAAAATAAAGAAAAAATTAAAAGATAGATAATAGTTATCTGTGAACAGACAGAATGTTTGTAATGCAAAAAAAAATTTTTGATGCAATAAGCAAATGAATTCAAAATTCACTGATCATGGATCTTCAAAAGGATTTTTAAACTTTAGACTAGCTGTTTCATCTATGGAATCCTTTGATTTGCGATAATACTTCAACTGGTCATCATTATCCATATGTGATCCTGCCGTATTTAAAAATGTAGAATTTTCTGTGTATCCTGCATTTTCTAAGTTCAAAGTCATATTTCTAGTACCAGCATTTCTCAACGAATAAATATTGGTCCCAATAGATGTGTTTCTATTGAGAAGTGGCATATTTTTAATATCTTCGATCTCTTCAGCCAAAGTAGGACTCACGTTTCTATACATTTGCTGCTCTCCTGCAAAAGCTGCCAAATTCTGCAATGATTTTCTATAGTTGCCTGCACTTTTACTCATACTGTCCATTTTGAAATTTCTACCGCTGCTTGTTTTATTCGACACGATTGATCCTGCACTGAAAGTTCGTGATTGGCTAATAGTGCTATTATTATTAGCTGAAGAGCTAGGGATATCTGCTCCGGTATCGCTTTTATCATTTGAATATTGGTTAACGAATGTATTCTCTCTTTCTCTGTTTTCAATAATGGCAAGATTACTGTCACTATATTCTGAATTATCAAAAAGTTCATTGTCCACAACATAGCTAGTCACCTGATTAGGTACAACTAAGAACAAAACACCAGTCCAAAGTATAACCGAGAAAAATAAGCAAAGAAAAACCAACCAAAGAATCGTTATAAAGATGTGTCCACCAAGTAACCTGAATCCAAAACTACCTAGTTCTAAATTAACTTGGTGTCTCAAATTCACAAAAACTGCACTAAAGTAAATAGTTAAAGCTAAATATACAATAAACAGTATAGTAGATAATATGGAGTTAATAATAAGAGTAAATCTATCATTCTTAGCTTTCTTCGTACTCTTTTCATTTATATTATTCAACTTAGAATTTATGTTCGTGCTATTGGTATGGTTATATAGAGTCATGTCTAAAGTTATTTTCTGATCACCTACTAGTTCCAGCTTAATATAATTTCGCCTCTGAGTAATGTTATAAATAGTTAGCAATAACATTATACACTGTAAAATCGCAACAGTAATCAGAATTGCCAATAACATCTTCTGAAAAATGTTAGTTTTTTTTACCACATCTTGATATGAAGTCAAGTTCTTGGAACTGTAAATGTTTCCTTCGTATGCATAATCTAAAATTATATCTAAACCCTCCGCAAGTAACATCTGTCTATAATCAAATTCGTCATCAAAGAACTGATTACACCTTAAAACGGCTCCATCCTGAGAATGTGGCACATGTGCAAATGGCCTACCTAAATCCTGCCTGGTTAAATTAGCCATTGTGTAGCTACCATAACAATATCTGGAGATTCCAGCTACTATAAATTCAGGTTTACCTTGGAATTGATCAGATAAATATTCAACCAATATCTGGATTTGTGCAGTTGTCACGTCAGGCTGAAATGGATCAGCTTCTCCGCCATCTAGCGAATAATTAACTGAAGACAGCTTTAGTGCTGTATATAAGCCTTTGGCAACGTTTATATGAGAAAATTCTAGTTTGTAAGTATATATCACCGAAACTTTCGTTGATCCACCAACTAGCAATACAATAATGAGGATTAAAGCTACCAAACAACTTAATAATCTTGCGATCGTAAGCAATCCTGATGTTATCCTTATTGATTTCATTTAGCTTAGTTTACTACTTATAAAATAAGTAAAAATAATAATAAATTTTTTTGACATCATTTGATACACATTGTAATACAAGTATTGTAAGTTCTTATTTTTTTTATCTGTGTTCAAATATTTTTTTTTTCTTTTTTTTTTGTGTCACTCACTATCGTATATTCAATTTTACAGAATTGATTTTCTTTTCTTTCACCGGTGAATAAGTATACTTGAAAATCATTAATATTTGATGACTTTAATTTGTTAACTATTTACTGAAGCAATTCTACCATGCTATAAGAGTATTACATAGCAATAAAATGAGTGATCTGAAACAGCTTTACAAGCTTCGATATGCAATATATGATGAATTCAAAGATGCGACAACAATCAAAATCTCACCAAATGGGAAATATTTTGCGGTGGTGGTGAATTCCAATGTTATCAAGTTATTCAATTTAAACAACGGTACACTCAAACATATATTCACCAATTTTAGACCAAATTTTGATACTAATGATAACCGAACTGCCAGTGGTAGCCAGTCTGGGATATCTGATATTTGTTGGAGTTACAATTCTGAGTATCTTGCATCAGCATGTGATAATCATACAATTAGTATCTGGTCAATGGATTATATGACAATGAAAAGTAATTCTAATCCTAATAAGACTATGTTCGGGCATACTTATTGTGTAACTTGTGTTCAATTTACACCTAAAGGAAATTTGTTAATATCTGGTAGTGCAGATGAGGCTATCAGAATCTGGGATGTTTCTCGAGGTAAAACCCTCAAAACATTAAGTGCACATTCTGAACCTATATCAAGTGTTGATGTAACATATGACGGAACAATGCTAGCTAGTGGAAGTTATGATGGATTAATCAGGTTGTTTGACGTTGGAAGTGGTCAGTGTTTGAAGACTTTGATGAGTAGCAGTGGTGATTGTCCTGTATGCTATGTGAAATTTAGCCCAAATGGGAAATTTCTTTTAAGCAATTCATTAGATGGACAAGTTCGTTTATGGGATTATATTAGTAATAAAGTGGTTAAAACATATAAAGGTAAGCTGAATATTGCAGTAAATTATTCCATAGGTGTCGATTTTGTAATCATGAAAAATGAGGATCGATCACTTGATAATAATAGACAGTTAATAATTTCAGGGACTGAGGATGGTCATATACTTTTATGGGATTTAAACGATAAACAAATTGTGAGTGAGTTGCCTGGAAGTGATTGTGGTTCGGCTGTTATCCAAATAGATGTGTATAATCTAGGCGATATCATTGCTAGTGTTTCTCGTGCAGGTGAGATCAAGATATGGGAAAGAATTTGATAGAATACAATTATAATAGATTAGTTTTACCTTTTGATAAGTGTTGTTTATGTAACTATTAATTGGTTTATTATTTTATTTGATATATAAAAACGATAGAAATTTCTAGTAGGTTAAAAAGAAAGTGAAATAAAAACAAAACGCATAAACCTATATGATATATTATACTATAGACTTTATTTAACGCGTTCTTTAGGCAAAATACTTACTAACAAGTCGTTTGGTTTGGTATCAACCTTACCACCTCTCTTCTTTTTGTATTCATCGATATTCTTAAAGTAGTTGTCAAATAAAAAGGCCGAATCTAGTGGTCCACCTTTGGCTTCAGGGTGGAATTGAGTAGAAAAGATTGGTTTAGTCTTGTGGATCATACCTTCATTACTTTCATCGTTTAAGTTGATAAAGTAAGGTTTGAAATCAGGATGCATCGTAGAAGTATCGACGGCATAACCATGGTTTTGAGAAGTAATATGACATTTGCCTGTAGTAAGATCTAAAGCTGGAATATTGTGGGCTCTGTTACCGTATTTCATTTTAATAGTTTTGGCACCAGAAGCAAGAGCCAAGAGTTGATGACCAAGGCAAATACCAAATATTGGACCATCATAAGTTTCCATCAATTTTTGCAAGTTGTAAACGGTGGTAGCACAGTGAGTTGGGTCACCTGGGCCGTTGGAGATAAAAATACCGTCAAAGTTGTTGTTTGCAATTTCATGGATTGGATAATCGTAAGGGAACACTGTAACAGCGGCACCACGAGAGACTAAAGAACGCAAGATATTTTCTTTGACACCACAATCGATGACGGCGACGTGGTAGTTCTCAGAATTAGGTGGGGCCGGGATATGGAAAGGAGCTTTGGTGGAGACTTTGTGGACCAAATTGATAGAACTTGGGTCAACAAAGGCTTCATCTTCGTCAGCATCATATTCTTCACCAATGGTAATTCTGGCCAAGGAGGAGCCTTGTTCTCTAAGGTACTGGACAATAGAACGAGTATCAACCCCGGTAATGGCAGCAATACCTTCTTTCTTACACCAGTCACCAAGCGATTGCACAGCTGTCCAGTGAGAATAGTTCATGGCGGCATCACTGACAACAATACCGATACATTCGACATGAGGAGATTCAAAATACTTGAGAAGGTTGTATTGATCTTTGGCGTTACCAGAGGGAACACCGTAGTTACCGATCAAAGGTTGGGTAAACACAAGAATTTGGCCTTTATAGGATGGATCGGTCATCGATTCTGGGTAACCAACAAGAGAGGTAGTGAACACTGCTTCACCGCTGACGTTTTTATTTGCACCAAAGGAGTATCCGGAGAAGATTGGGCCATTGCGGATTGTCAAAGTGGCACGGTCAAGTTGTCTAGATGATTTATGGGGCGGGATAGCAGAGCCTGTGGCTGTACTGTAGTAGTAATGAGCAGCTACATTATTTCTGAAGCCGGTGTTGCTATTCTTGAACAAATTGCCTGACTTGAAAATTGCGGCAGCGCCGAGTCTGGCTTGGTTAATGTGTCTAGCAAACATATGGGCAGTGAAAACTGTGTGTGGGAGTTATCAAGAAAGATGAAAGCTTGTCGGCTGAAGCAAGAACTGAGGAAGCAGAATCGAGTAACTGAAAAAGAAAAGGGGGTTTTGCTGGTATAAATAACAGATCTCCGAGCAGCTTGATTGATTGTAAATTTTTCAACACACAAGCTAATAATAAAAGCGACAAATTTTTATTGTTTATTATTGCTAGCAGTTATTCAAATAAGGTTTGAATTTCTTAGAGTCATGAAAAGAAAGGCCAAATCGAAAGGGAAAGTATTGGGATGTGATAGATAAATAAGTCTCTGTATTTCAGGAATTTTCTACAGTAGTCGCCAGATGAGTTTACTACGGGGTGAGCCGAGCAAATAAATTCGAATGAGTCACTTACAAAAATAACCACAGTAAAGAAAAAAAAAAAAAAAAAAAAACTCTATGCAGATGAGCAGTAGCACGCGTGATATCACTACAACTGCAGATACAGCATCAGTTTTGTATTTGCTGAGTCATCTCGAGGTTCCAGGACAGCATCCAGCAGATGCTCCATGAAATCCATCGGTATTTCATGAGGGATAGTCAACCCAGGAAAAAGTCGCTTGTATAGCGTTTATAAAAGAACTGCAACGAACTGAACAAGTGTTTGAAACCCACACTACCCCCACACGCGCATTTGTGTGTTTAATTATTTGTCATCTGGACAGAAGTCATCGCCTACTGGACTTGGGTTCCCGGTGCTGCTAACCAATACTGTCGGTGTTCATAACTACAATTTTTATGCCACCGATCATAACCATCCATATAAGTCGGTGCTCATAACACAGGATACCCATAGCACGTGCCACTTTGCATTCACCATCACTCGTAACCTTGGTTTTTTTTTTTCGGTTTTTTTTTTTCTGAAAGATCCAATTCTTTTCGCCTACTTTGTTAGTTGTTTATCAGCCAATAAAATTATTGTGATTTTTAAACAAGCAGAAAATTTTGTTTTACACAAGAAGTAAAAACAAAAAAAAAAAAAAATTTTCTGGTTGATACTAAGTGTATTTTTTTTTTATGTATGGCGTATCTTAGAATTCAGAACATTCATTGTACTTTCAAACAGAAGCAATATCTTGATATGTATTCATTTCCCCTTGTGTAGTATCATCCTTTAGCCACAGCTATTTATCATCCATCCTTTAGATCTTATTATTATTAGTGACTTCCCTCTTACTAGTTATATTTTAAGTAATAAAAACGGAAAAAAAACAAAACCCCTAAGTTTGTATTTTTATTGAATTGCATCGCCATCTCAGTAATCTTATCAAAGTTAGCCCATCCATTGAGTAACAATCGTTGTGATTTTAGTAATAAAAAAGTATTTTCCCCGATTGATTGCCATATCTGTGTTCTTCTACATTTCTTGATCCATACTAATATCGATTGATCTGTCCACATTCAAGCTTAGTCCAATAATCCGTGATCGTTTTTGTTGTTTAAGTAGAAAAAACAAAAAGACTAATAATACCAGTATTTCTTTCTCTGCAAGCAATATACCAAATACACAAACAATGTTTTCTCGCGCAAGATTAATATCACGCAGTGCTAGACAGTTCTCTACCAGACAAGCTTTGAGAAAAGACGTCAACGTAACTGTTGACGGTGTCACCATCCAAATTGAAAACGGCTCTTCCATCATTCAAGCCGCTGAAAAAGCAGGCGTTCTCATTCCTCGTTACTGTTACCATGAAAAACTTGCAGTCGCAGGTAATTGTAGAATGTGTCTTGTTGAAGTTGAAAGAATGCCTAAATTGGCTGCTGCTTGTGCTTTCCCAGTCAGAGATGGTATGGTTGTCCACACCACCTCTGATAAAATTAAGGATGTCCGTGAATCCGTCACAGAAATGCTTTTGCAAAACCATCCTTTAGATTGTCCAGTTTGTGATCAAGGTGGTGAATGTGATTTGCAAGAGCAAACCTTAAGACATGGTAAAGATAGAGGTAGATTTAAGGAAGTCTCCGGTAAGAGAGCTGTCGAAAACAAAGCCATTGGACCTTTAGTTAAGACTTCCATGAACAGATGTATCCACTGTACCAGATGTGTTCGTTTCTTGAATGATGTTGCTGGTGCCCCGGAACTTGGTACATCTGGCCGTGGTAACGACATGCAAATCGGTACTTATGTCACAAGAAACATCAACTCTGAATTGTCCGGTAACATTATTGATCTTTGTCCAGTCGGTGCTTTAACCAGTAAACCTTATGCTTTCAAAGCTAGACCTTGGGAATTAAAGAGAACCGAATCCATCGATGTCCTTGATGCTGTTGGATCTAACATCCGTGTTGACGCCAGAGGTATCGAAGTCATGCGTGTCTTGCCACGCTTGAACGACGATATCAACGAAGAATGGATTTCCGATAAATCCAGATTTGCCATTGACGGTTTAAAAACTCAAAGATTGACTACACCACTTGTCAAGAATGGTGACTCTTTCCAAACTACTGACTGGGATACCGCTTTATCTACTATTGCCAGCGCTTTTGAAAGATTACAACCAAAAGGTAATGAATTCAAAGCTATTGCTGGTGCTTTAGCCGATGTTGAATCTCAAGTCGCTCTTAAAGATTTAGTTAACTCATTAGGTTCCGAAAACTTGGCTCTTGATACTCCAGCTGGTAATGAAGCTCCAGCTACTGGTGTGGATGTTAGAGGTAATTACTTATTCAACTCTTCTATCGAAGGTATTGAAGATGCTGATCAAATTTTACTTGTTGGTACTAATCCACGTCATGAAGCCGCCGTTTTGAATGCTAGAATCAGAAAAGTTTGGTTAAGAACAGAAGACATGGGTATCTATCACGTAGGTCAATCTTTCGATTCTACTTTTGAGATGGATTCTCATGGTGATTCTGCCGCTGATTTGCAGAAAATCTTGGCACCATCAAGTGAAGTCGGTGAAAAAATTGCCGCTGGTAAAAATCCAATGATCATCGTGGGTTCTGGTGTCTTAGATTCCTCTGCTGTTGATAAATCTACTTTGAAAATCATCTCTGAATATTTGGAAAAGCATCCAAATGTTAAGTTCAATCTTTTACACCGTGAAGCTGCTAGAGTAGGTTCTTTCGATATCGGTTTCGTTCCAAATGCTATCACTTCTAAGGCAACTCCAAAGATTGTCTTTTTATTGAACGCGGATGAGTTTGACCCAGCTAGAGATATTCCAAAGGATGCTTTCGTGGTTTATCAAGGTCATCATGGTGATAAAGGTGCCTCTTATGCTGATGTTGTCTTGCCAGGTTGCGCTTATACCGAAAAAGTTGCTACATTTGTCAACACTGAAGGTCGCTCACAATCCACTAGAGCTGCTACTAATGGTCCAGGTGTCGCTAGAGAAGATTGGAAGATTATTAGAGCTCTTTCTGAATACTTGGGTCATGCATTACCTTATGAAGACCTTTATGGTATGAGACAAAGAATTGGTGAAATTGCTCCACACTTAGTCAGACACGAAGCTATCGAGCCAACTTCTCAATCTATTGGTCAAATTGGTATTAATACTTGGAAGAATTACAGTAGTATAAGTTCCTCCAGTCCTTATAAAAATCCAATTGAAAATTTCTACTTTACTGATGTTGTCTCTAGATCCTCCCCAACCATGGCCAAGTGTGTCTTGAAATTTGGTCCAAAGGTTGATACCGTGATTGATGAACATCCAGAACTTACAATCACTTAAGTCAATACATAAATAAATAAATAAGCTTTTCCAAAAAAAAAAATAAAAAAAATTATAAAATTCCACCACCTCATTTCACATACTATCAAAGGTAATTATCTCTATATTTGATATATACGTACGCCCACAGACAAACACTCAAAAATATACAATATTCAATTATTATCAATAAACTAGGTATTGTTATTAAATATATCATATTTTTCTCAAAATATACATACAATTTTTCCCATTATAAAAATACGAAGCTATCGCATTAATTATCATCGAATAATATTGGTACAACAAACAAGTAATGTAGAAATTTTATTGATGCTCATAATAACAAAATCGCATATGGTTTTCTAGAACACAGTACATTTTTTTTCAAAATTCAAAATCATTATCTTTTGTTTTTCTCATTTCATACTCCTCTCTTTTTAATCTATCATGTTCTGCTTTTCTTTGCTTCAACGTATGTTCTTCTTCAGCTAGTGGATCCAGGGTATAAATTCTTTGCCTGTCCCTGTATTTATCATCATCATTGTCTTCGATATTCAAATTGTAAGTACGATTACCAATAATAGAATTTGAATCATTAGTTTTTTCAGATTCATTTCCATTGTTTTCCTCAAGAACATGATATAATCTCTTTCTGCTGTCATTCTTATATACTTCTTTTTTAGTGATATTTGCATTATTCAAGTTTGTTGGGTCCATTCCACCAAATGATGTGATTGGAACAACTTTAACATCTTCTTCTTGAACCTCTTCTTCCTCATCACTATCAAGTTTATCTTCATCTTCAACGTTGTCCTCGTCCTCGTCATCATCATATTCTTCTTCTTCTTCTTCTTCTTCTTCTTCTTCTTCTAATGCTTTCAAATCACCCCAGTGATTCTCTTCCACAGGGACAACTAATTCTTTAATAGACTCTAAAAGTTCATATTTCTTCAATTCATCAACTTGAATAGCTTTCTTACCTAAAGATCCTGAATCATTTATACCCTTAATCACCATCCAAGGATAACTTTTTGGGGTTCCGAATACTCTCATACGACTAATCCAAGGTAAATTTTCATATTCAAACTTAAATTTTGTGCTTTCTATGGGAAATCCTAATGCTTCTTTCAAGGTATCATTTATCACACCAGGTTTGAATTTCTTAACATTGATCTCATCACTTTCTCTTCCTTCATAATATAAATCACCTATTTTTAACAAACTCGGTTTTTCTTGATACTTGAAAAATGCATCATGTAATTTTTCATAATCAAGGTCGACTTTATTCATCTTGGGTTGTACACGTTCTCTTGATTGTTTCTTCAAACTGATTTCATCAGCCAATCCAGCAGCTTCTAATGGATCTTTCAAAGTGGTGGCTGCACCTTTGATATAATGTGGTAATTCATATGGCGGTTTATCTTGGCCCTTTCTTGATGTAAGGTAACCTCTTTTGAACTGCCAATGAGAAGGTACATCAACATACGCGCAGCCAATTGATATCGGCGTCGAAGAGGATAATGGTGTCATTGCTGGTGTTCCAGTTTCGCTGGATGTGATAGCACCAGACAGCTTCAAGTACGTTAGAAGAAATGGATACGGTGAGTCTGCATCATACCATTCGATTCTCTCTGGCCTTTTAGAATAAGTTTTCAACACTGATAATGGAACTTTCTTCAATTTTCGTATTTGACGAGCACTTAAGTTGTTTATATGTTTCAAATTGTCTTCATCTATCGCAGTTCTAGGTATAAGCTGATTAGATGATTTCTTCTTATTTATAGACTTTCTCTTTATACTATTCTCATCTTCATCATCGCTGTAAATAATTTGTTGGGTTAGCAGATCCTCAAATTTCTGTTCCTTCTTTATAGGCATATGATACCTGTTCAATACTTTTTTAAATTCTTGGAAGTTTGGATCATTCAAGTATGCATCCATATCAATGGGCGCTACTGTGCTACCATTACTTTCTTTATCATTTTTAGGTTGATCGCCTATATCCTTGGAGATAGCAGATTCTTCAGAGTTATTGCTCTTGATTGAATCACTTATTAACTTTTTATCGCCATTGTTATATCTAATTTTTATGTCAGCTTTGTTTGTCAATTGCAATTTCACTTGTTTTTGACGTTCACGGCGTAGTTGATTTTTTGACTTTTTATTATTCTTTTTTTCAGGTGCCATTTTGTATACCCAACAACTTTTAGAATAAAATTTAAATTAAACCAATCAATTAATTTTTAGCTGGAGTAATAATTTTTTGAAAGCGATAGTAACTATTGTATTGATGGTGATGTAACTGTAGAACATGTCTCTCAACTCATATTGGGATGAGAGAAGATGTAGTTTGATTTTCAACATGAAAAAAAACAGAAAAAGATAAACACTTATTATCAAACTAGGCGCGCTCAGTTAGATTCTTTGGAGAAGTTATCTACAAATTATTCATCGTAGAAATGGCTCTAAAAAATGATTCATTTAATGGACCTGTTAAGTTTTACTGGATATTTAATCAGGATTTTTAACTGACAAAAATAGTGTGTGATGGTGATTGAAGAGTATTCTTAATATTCTTTTGGTTGACATTGTTTTTTTGGATGGGAACAGTGTTTTATAGTTTGATTTTTGTTTTTAAGATGTATGGCATGAAAATTTGGAGCAAAAAATAATTGTCAGATTATGATTAAGAGATGGAAAAAAAACCTCAATAATAACTAAATTGCCAACATGCTAAAAAAAATAGTAATAAATAGATTAATAAATAGATTAATAATTAATAAATAACAAAAAAATGAAACTATAATAAAAGTAAGAGAAAAAAACAAATAAATAAAAATAAAAACATTGAAGGAATATTCAAACTCTATCTATAATTTTGGTTTATTATTTCCCCATCTATCGTAAGCGTATAACCCAAGCATAGTCAATACAAGCCCTACACCTTGAACAGAATTTATAGGTTGAGCTTCCCAGATCAAAGCAGCAAGAATAACAACAATTCTTTTAAATATATTAGCAATCGAATAGCTGACAGGTGTGACTAATCCTAAGATATGGAATGCCAACAATGCTTGGAAGAAATGGATGATACCATGAAACAACATCAAACAGATAATGTAAGTATTCAAGTCAAATAAGGAAAAAGTTGTGTTACTGAAAATTTCAGATGATATATAAATAGGAAAAGTGAAGATGAAACCAACAATGGAACAGTAGAACAAGATTGTAAGCTTATCAATCTTTTTCTTCTCTGAGATTTTACGCATGGTGTGTTCTTCATCTCTATCTATAGGTAAAAGGTTTTCAGTTCCATTTTCATCATCTTGTCTTAAAAGATTTGTCTTATAAGTCAAAATTCTTTTAGCAAAAATATTCTGAGACACAAAGATAATCATAGAGACAAACGCAAATAGCAACCCATTAAAATGATCGGATGATGAGCCAGGCAAAGAATCAGATAAATGTTTGCTATTTGATTTGAAGAGACAAGTCAACATAATGCCCATCATTAAAGGAACCAAGGTTATATAAGTGACTACTGGGTAATGAACATGAAAAAGAAATCTGTAACTGAGAACAGTAACTATTGGGGACAAAGCTTTGACAGTATGGACCATGGCTACGCTGATTAGGGAAGTAGCATTATGAGAAGTAATATGCCCAACAAATTGGAACATTCCCATAGGTACAGTCTGTACGAGAATCAATCTTGTAGGTTTTATTGTGTCGTATAAAGAAATGTTTGTATTGATCTGAGCAGGGAAAGTACCCGGAGGGAATGATTGCGCAAATAGTTTGTTTCGGTGAATGAACCTAAACGTGAGCAAACAAAGCAAAGAAGCCAAAAGGAATTGGATTTCTGTTAATGTGACAGGGTATCTATAATTTTTCAAAATGGATTTAGACAAATTAGAAGATATGATGGAGGAAATGTACCACAAAGCACATAGATTGATGATTTTCAAGTCAAATTTGGCCAACCATGCCGAAAGAGCAGCTTTTTTATTATTGGCTGAATAGGCAGAAGATGTGGAAAAACGGCTGTACTCATCTAGTCTGGGCAAATCAAAATGAGAATTTGGCTGCACCTTATTATAGAAATTCGTATATGAAACCCCGCTAGAAATAGATAGCCCTCGTTGTTTTCTATTCTTTCTTGAATGAGATGAATTCTGCGCAGTATTGGGAATGGGTGTTGGTAGAATAGGAGATATTTGCTGGAATTCAGGAACGCTACTCAACTTCAAAGAAGGAGTTCTCGATCTACGGTTGTTGCTATTGAGAACACTATTACTACCGCTACTTTGCCCATTTAGCGTGATTTTCTCTGTGTTTGATTGTGAGGATTCACCGGTTAAAGGAAATGTGTACTGCTGAGCGGTAGAGATCATGGTTGTGTTATCATTTAATATTTGTTGTTGGTACCGGCGGGACTATTGACGAGGTGAATAAAGGAATAGAAAATAAAGCACTAAAAACGATTGTGTTCTTCTGATAATTAAACTTTGACTAAAAAAAATTGATCACAGCAAATAGTTATATGACCCTAGTTCTGTTTTACTGGATAAACTTTCTTTGCGAATAATCAAGAATCACATAGTATATAATGAATAACATCAGCTGGTCCCTTTCTTTTCTTCTTCCCTCTCTAGTATGTTGTTCGTCTGCTTTTCTCATTTTTTCATCTGCTAACAAAAAAAAAACTTGTTTCTTTTCTGTGAAGCACTTTTTTTTTCTAAAAATAAACGAGAAAAAGACCACTTGAATATAAACACTGATAATCACGTGTATCATGTGATTATGATTCGTTTAGTTTTACACACGGAAATGCCGTGTTCGTAATTCATTTCCTGTTTCCGGAGTTTCTTTTTTTTTCTTTTCGTTCTTCAATGATTGATTGATGATTCATACACTGGAAAAAAAAATGAAGCGAAGAATCGTCCAGATTGGTGAAAAACTCACCAAATATGCAAATACACAACTTGAATAATCCTGTATATTTTACGTCCATTCCAACTTCTGCCTTTTTTCTTCTTTTGAATATCCAACTATTGCCATAAAGTATTACTACCATAAATACGAATATCTATACTTAATCCTTTATCTAATTTAATAATTACATTATCATTATGTCCACTTTCGGCTCTATTTTCCGTATGTACAGAATAAGATTCGCAGTTAATCAGATATAGCTTGCAGACACCGTCTATCTAGAATTTTACTAACAAGTCATTGATTACACAAATAATGCATATGATCTTGATACTAGCCCAAATTGTATTATTGTCAGCATGCTCATTATTTTTTTGATTTTCATCGTGTAGGCGTAACAACATATGGTGAATCACATTGCAAATCTGTGGGATGTATCGTTGACGGCGTGCCACCAGGTTTGGATCTTACTGAAGCTGATATTCAGCCACAATTAACCAGAAGAAGACCAGGCCAATCGAAATTAGCAACTCCAAGAAACGAAAAAGATCAGGTTGCTATCCAATCCGGTACAGAAAGTGGTAGAACTTTGGGAACTCCAATCGGTATGCTTGTGTTAAACGAAGATCACAGGCCAAAAGATTACTCAGAGACTGATGTTTATCCAAGACCTAGTCATGCTGATTACACATACTTACAAAAATACGGTATTAAAGCCACCAGTGGTGGTGGGAGATCCAGTGCTAGAGAAACTATCGGTAGAGTAGCCGCTGGCGCCATCGCTGAAAAATTCTTATCCAAAGCTTATGGGATCGAAATCGTGGCCTTCGTATCTGCTGTCGGTCCTATTTCACTCAATAGGGACCCAACAAGTGAAAAATTCCAAGATTTATTGACAAATATCACTAGAGAACAGGTGGATTCTTTCTCTCCTATCAGAATCCCAGATGAACAAACCGCTGCTGAGGCAACAAATCTTGTCGAGCAGACAAGAGATGCTCATGATTCCATTGGTGGTGTTGTGACCTGTGTTATTAAGAATGTCCCAGTTGGTCTTGGTGAACCTGCCTTTGACAAATTGGAAGCCTTATTAGCACATGCCATGTTATCCATCCCAGCTACCAAAGGTTTCGAATTTGGTTCTGGCTTCTATGGTGTCACTATGCTTGGCTCCAAACATAACGACCCATTCTACAGAGATGTTGCTTCTGGAAGATTCAGAACAAAGACAAACAACTCCGGTGGTATTCAAGGTGGTATCTCGAACGGTGAAAATATTTATTTTTCTGTGGCTTTCAAGCCTGCTGCCACTATCTCCCAAGAACAAGAAACTGCTTCTTATAGTGGTGAAGATGGTGTCCTAAAGGCTAGAGGTAGACATGACCCGAACGTTGTGCCTCGTGCTGTGCCTATTGTTGAAGCTATGGCTGCCTTGGTTATTGCTGATGCTGTCTTATTACAAAAATCTAGAGAAGCTGCAGTCGCTTTGATAAACTAGATAATTTTAATTTTTCACTCAACTAAGTAGTATATATAATCAAGGTAAATAAGTTAAATTTTTGATAATTTTTTGCAAATCTGTATTCTATAAATTGGAACTTGAACTACTTAACAGTAGCTAAACCCATGAAGTTGAAGTTTCAAAGAAAGTTGACTACTCATATCAAATTAATTATAGTGAACTTAAGAAAAATAAATTAGAAGAGAAAAAGGAAAGAGATAAGCCCTATATTCTAAATGCACGAATACATTGGTTATATTGAGAAACACAATAAAAATGAGAATTATCATACAAAAATTGTTTCATATCAATCAGATCTAACTCTGGGTATACACAGATATATTTGAAGGAAGAACAGGGCAACATCAATTACATCTAAGCACTCTCCAATTGCTCAAAAAGTTGACAAAACTCTTCCACTAATTCATTATGGTGATCTCCGCCTTCCCTTAAGCTCTGCAATTTCTTCAAAGCTATCTCTCTTCTCGCTTCTGGATTGTCATCTGCACTTCCAGCAAATATCAAAGGATTATCAAACTCTTCATCTCTTTCATAACCTGGTAGTTCGTCTTCTTTCTCTTCTTCCTCCACTTTGTTATCTTTATTAATATCATTTTTAGTTTCATCAGGTTTTTTATCAACATCTGCAAAGTTATGAAATGGTTTTGGAGCATAACTTTTCTTTTCGTTGATAATGGCATTCAAAATCAAGAGTTGAATTTGAAGTTGTGGTAGCGTTAGCATGTTTAACATTTTCAGAACATTTTGCTGTCTTTGTTCATTTGGAATCATCATCTTATTTTTCGCATCGGATACATCAGCTGTAGACGTGGAAGTGACGGTATACTTTTTGACGTCACTAGTTAAAGAAGGACTACTAATATTGATATTTTGATTATTAGGAGGAGGCTCTACAATATTTTCCATACTACTTACAGCACCATCAAATAGCCGCTGAGTTGCCTCACTGAAATTATCGAGACCTTCCACAACATTCTTCAGTAAAATAGTTTTACTCTTTTTAATGGAATTTTTATTCTCTGGTTTCTTGATTCCCTTCGATATCTGGGTAGTTGGTTCTTTATTGTAATGCTTATGTTTGGTCGATTTAAAACATGCTACTGAACAATAAGATATTCTGCATTTAGGACATTTATATTTGCCATCCTTTTGATAGCAAATATTACATTTCAATCTTTCAGTTGCTCGCAGCTTAACCGCCAGCGCCATCAGTTTATCTGTATTCATGTTCAGCAGAAATTTATCTTCCATTATTACGAAATATGCAAGTTTGCAATTTTTTTTTACTTGCTTGTATTATAATGAAACCTGGAATTGTTTTAATTTGATAAATGAATCTAAATCAATTTCAAAAAGTTTCCTTTTCGAAATCATCTCCTGAAATTAGAATCATCTTTTAAGATGTCTGCATTTTTATTATTATTTTTTCATGCGGATGACAGTATAAGTGCGAGCATTGGTCAATATAGAAAAATAAAATTCGACATGCATGAAAGGACCAAGCTAGGCCAAATATAGATTGGATAAAGAAACACTAATGATGATAGCAAATACGCTAGGTCTTTCAAGCAAGTTGTTTATTATTATAAAGTAATTTTTTGCGAGTCTTATGTATAGTTATGTAATTCAAAAAATAAGCGAAGAAAAGACTAGAGAAAAATGCGAAATGGTCATTATTATAATATTAAATTTTCAAAAAAAAGGCTAACGTAGTAAAAAAAAAAGTAATTAAAAATAAAAAAAATAAAAAAATTTTGAACAAGAGAAAAAAAAAAATAGCATCAATAAAGTGAATCAAAGTAATAATTATATCTTGTTTATTGTCTTGCAGAAAATGATCTAAACCCAGAACGTAATCTTCTAAAAGATCCGCTTCTAAAAAGTTGTGAAATTTTTTTACTTGAAAAGGTGTTTACTGATGCATTATCTGGATTGTTTTTGGTGTTAGTTGTTGTTGTAGTCGAAACATTTGCGAGTGGTAAGCTGCAGATACTTGTGGATCTTGCATGTCTGCTGGTAGATGCTGCACCGTCATTGCTGTGAATGTTGAAAGAAATAGTACTAAAGTTACTCAAAGACAAAAGGGATTTTCTCTTAGATAAATTTCTGTGCAGTCTGGTATTGTTAGAGGTAATGGAATTCTCAGAAATCAATGATGAACTTGTATTGGATCTAGGTAATCGAGAATATGTGATATTATTCTTAACTACGTAATCTTTGGCTTTTTGATACCCATTAGCCGCTGCAAGTAGTGCATATCTGTTTGATTCATCCCTGTTGGCATCACATCCAACACCTCTTCTGTAAAAATAGGCAACTGTGAGTTGTGCTTTAGGTAATCCCTTCTCTGCGGCCATGAGTGCCCAATAAAAGCTTTTTTGTTCATTTTTACTTAATATTGGTGTACATCCAAGCAAATACCACCCACTGGTACCCATCATAGAAATAATATCTTGTTGCTGAGCACCAAGATGGTAATAGTAAATGGACAACTTATAATCAGGCTTGTAAACCCCATAAGCTGGAGAATTACCCAATTCATAAATACTTCCAAGGAACCCACAAGAAATCCCGTGTCCTAGTTTGGCAGCTTGCTTATAAAGGCTCAAGGCATATTGTTTATCTGAGATCAAAATGTCACTGAATCCAGATTCGTATATTTTTGCAAGTTCATAAGGAGCATTGCAAGTGATAGGAGTAGCATTTTGTACTGCTATTTTCAAAAGATTAAGTCCTTTGGATTGGTTTTGAATTGTCTTGGAGATTCCCAAATTACTTTTATAGTAGTAAAGACTAAGTTTCAACAAACTAGCAGGATGCGATTTACTAGCAGCAATATGAAGGTATTTTAAAGCTTTGGAAGCATCTCTATTGCAACCCAATCCTGCTTCATAGCAACACGCAACCCTATAACAACTCTCTGGATGTTCACGTTTGGCAGCGTCAAGGAAAAGTAGAAATGCACGATGGTTATCAATTTTACTGATTAATAATCCGGAAGAGTAAATGTCTGCGAGCAAATATTGAGCTTCAGCGAACCCCTTGGCTGACAAGTAACTCAACCAATGAATGACCTCCTTGACCAAATTTTTTCTTTTGATAGAATCATCGACAAAGTTTAGCTCGCTGGAAGAAGATTTGGCATTGTTTTTGATATTGCTGTTGTTGGTAGCGGTGGTTATGGTTATTGGCAGTGTGCATTCCGTATCGTTATCGTTAGTTGACTCAAAGTTTGAAGATGAGGTGGTGTCTTCTGAACAAGAGCGACCGCTGGTATGCGCATTATTAGAAGAGGAGTTGTTGGAATTAGTTATGTCGTTGTTGGAGTTTGATCTAGAGTTTTCACCAGCACCAGGAGATCCTCGAACTAGCAAGGAGTGCAACGATGCAAAAGATGATGTTTTGCTTAAGCTTGAGGTGGAAGAGAATGTGGATGTATAAAATGAACCATTACCATTCTTGGAGGAGGGAGATGGGAGCTGCAAAGTTCCTATGATTTTCATTAGCAAGGAGACAAAATCAAGTATCAACATTTGGCTATTTTCCTTTTTCACGGCGTCTCTGATGCTGTCGAGCTTGACTGGATCGTAGTTGGATACGATAGGAAACGCAAACATTTGGTTAACAACCTCGTTTGTGCTGGACATTATAGGGTATTTTGAAGATGTGCAAATAAGAATTCTATCGAAAAAGATTAATAAAAGAAAAATACGAACAAGCAGAACTGAAATAATATGAAAAGAAGAGAAAACAAGACAATGATATCTCAGTTTTTTACGGTCTTGATTTGTATTATGCTTAGTTTTATCGTGAAAGTCAAGCTTAATTAATTATATAGTTTTCCAAATACTAGCTTTTCGGATATCCTCTTGCAAAAAGTGATAAAACAGAAGAATTACGGGTGGACAAGGGACACATTCTATTGAAAGAGAAAGTACAAATAAAATATATAAAACAAAAAAAACAGAATGAAAAAAAAAAAGAGAAGAAAATTTTAGTATTATGCTGCTGCTAACAACGTAAGACTGTGGTAATATTTCTTTTCGCTTTATGTGTCGCTCTGTGGATCGAGGATGATTCTATGATCTAATAATGTTAATCTTTCTCTATACAATTTTTTTTTCTTTCTTTCGTTGTGCCTGTTTTTTTTCCTGAATTATTATTGTGCCTGTTTTTTTTTCTTTTTTTTTTTTGAAATGCACACAAAAATCATCAATTTATTTTTAATTAGCGATCTTTCCGATATAGACATATATACGTTTATTAACTAATTAAAACAACTTAATTACAACCGTACAAGCATAACTAAAAAAATAATTAGATAGTTAATTAATTAACAGAAGAGAAATTTGCACGATTTTTTTGGGTGGAAAGTTATTATAATTCGATTATATTTTGGCTAGCTAATTAGTTGAAGGTATGAATGAATAAATGAAAGACATTATCGATGTGAAGTGACACAATAATTTTGCATTCGCTTAATATTGGCGCCCAAAAAAAAAGTGTTGGAGCTCCTGTCCAAAAGTGAGAGAAATGAAACGTGAAACGAAACCCATCAAAGAAAAACACGCGTGATTCCTAAAATGATAATTAGCGCTCAAAAAAAAACAGTTGAAAAATTCTTGGTATATTGAAGACAGAGGAACGTTTTCAAATCGAATCGTATGTACATGTTAACAGTTTTTTTTTTTTTCCTTGTTTTCTTACTATGGAATTGCGCAAAGTTTTATTATATTCTATATATAACTTTCCTTCAGACTTTGTGTACTCTTTTCTGATCAGAAATTATCTTGTATCAGTTACCCTGTTGTAACAAGAATTCAAGAATACTTTTGAAGAGTAAGTACAAAGACAAATGCAAATGCAAATACAAATACAAATACAAATACAAATACAAATACAATTACAAGAATACGAATACGAATGCGAATACGAATAATATATAAAATGAAAATGGAACAAAAATAAAGAGATAAAATGAAAGTAAAAATGTTTAAAAAATAAAAAAAAGAATATATTGATAATAATAAATAGATAATCAAGCTGGGTAAACAACTACTTGTTTTTGAATGAATCACGCTTCAATTCACTTTTAATTTTTTTTTTTTGTTGACTAAGTTGGAATGCGGTCATCAACAGATTTATATATTTTTATTACGAAGCTGGCTCCCCCTAACATAATGTTCTGCTTAATTTTCATTATGGTTGGTTTGCTTTCTTATTTGCATGCCAATCTACAGAGTACGAGTTTCTTCTTCGCCAAAGCCCACTTTTGTATGAGTGAACCCAATGTAGCATATAACAAGTAAAAAGGTAAACTCCGAATAGATAATACCTTCATTTTGCTATTGCTAAGCATTATTGTTCTTTTATGTTAGAATGTTATTCGCAGCTCTTGGAATATATATCATCAACTATTTTTCTGTATTATATTATTTCACAACCCTTATCATAATGCGGAAGTGAACAATAATATAAAAGTTCAAATTTGAATATCAGCAGGTTTCTTGCAATGCATTCCACAATTATGGAGGCTGATTAACTATCAACTGGGAGAATGCAATTATAAGACTTTTTTTTCTTCACTTTCTTGTAAAAAAAAATGTTTCTCCTGGCTGTATTTTTGATTATAGTATTGCATAAATTTATTTAACTTCAAATTCTGTCTAACCTATTTAACTAGATCTTTCTTTCAACCGTTGATTCTATCTTTTGAAGGTAACGGCAAATACTGTTTAAATGTTTCTGCAGATTCACTGCACCACTATATCGGTTATTGACGGTTCTGCACGTGATTCAACATGCAACATTTTTTACATTCTTAACGCACTCTCATACAGATAGCGGCAACTAACGGTGATTCCCATCGATTTTTTCTATGTTTAATGCTTAATGTTCTTTAGCACCACATATATTAATTAGCGGAATCTTTCTACTAAGGGTTGCCTTGCAGTAGTCAGATCTAAGTTACTACCAACTGTTGACACAATTGACAGTTATTGTATTCTCCAACATTTGAAGCAAACGATTACATGGCCTACTATTTTGGTCCTTTATTTCCTTTTAACCATTGGATGTAAAAATGAATTCGTCCTCCCTGTTCCGTTTTAAATGTGCTTCATGTCCGATTTCCGGCCTGCTTACTACTATGCGGTCCGCCTTTTCTTCCGTATACCCGAGTCACACTCTAAGTGAAAAAAATATGTGAAACCTGTATATTCTTCCAAAGAAGAAATGGAAAAAAAAAAAGACAAAAAAATCCCCCATATGCGAATTTCGTTTGAAATTTTTCAAAAACAGACAACCAAATTTGCGCTTTACTCTTACGGTCTCCTCTTTTATTCTATACTGTTTTGATTTTTCGAATCTCCGGTCTACAGAACTTTTCGTTTATTACTATTCTGTCTCTCACCATCAACTTCCATTTCTTTTTTTTCAGACTCCTGTCTTTGAATGCCATATGTCCTCTTTAACAAAAGCAAATTATGATAATCAGTATTATAAAATATATTCTTGTAACTATTAATGTAAAAATTATCACTAAAAAGTACTGTAGCGACTAAATATCCCCAATGAGTCACTTCAGGCCCGGCTTCTGTGAACTTTACTTTCTCTCTTAAGCTACTTATGCAAGTGTATACAGGCAAACTGGTTTTTTTTAGCACCAGTTTTTCGGTTTTCCAAGTGAATTTATTTTTTTTTTTGCGACCGGCCATTAATTTTATGCTTATTCCATCAAAGCTGTTATAGCAAATGAGCAAAAAGAGGGCCTTGTATAATGACTAAAAAGTGGTTCAAATTCATTGGGCTTTTCAAAAATAACGATAAAATTTTCCACATATTTAAGCTACCCCGTATCCTCTCATTCTTTATCTCCATATTTCAAAAATAAAATACTTTCAGTCGTTTTCAAAAACTATCAAAATTATCAAAAATAACAAAGTCATTCTTTTAAATATATCATTTATTTCATTTTACCTTACTCAAAAATGTCTAAAGAAGATTCCTCAATAGATGTTGAAAAAACACCTGCATCCCCGCCGATAGAGCAATTCTCCTCGAGCACTGATCTTGAATCTCATTCCAAACTTACCACTTTTGCCAATGCTGTTGATTTGGATAAGCAAGTTGAAAATCTCGCTACAGAACTTGGGATCAACCACAGGAAACTTATGTGGAAAATTGACGTCTGCGTGGTTCCACCTCTTGCTCTTCTTTATTTTCTTGCTTTCTTAGATAGAGTGAATATTTCGAATGCAAAGGTCCTCGGATTGCCTGAAGCGCTTAATTTAAAAGGTAACCAATTCAACACTGCTCTTACTCTCTTCTTTGTCCCCTATGTTTTCTTTGAAGTTTTTTCAAATTATTGCATTAAAATCATCAAGCCTCACATCTGGTTATCTGGTTGTATTCTCTTTTTTGGTGCAATCACCATCGGTATGGGTTTCGTGAAAAGCTTTGGTGGTTTAGCCGCTTGCAGATTCTTGCTTGGTATCTTCGAATCCGGTTCTTTCCCTGCTATTTTTTACATTTTAGCTAACTTCTATTCTGCTAAAGAATCTCAAAGAAGATTCTCCACTTTTTTCAGTTGCACTTGTCTTGCTGGTGCAGCTGGAGGTGCTATCGCTTACAAGATAAAAGAACTTGATGGAAAATATGGTATTAGCTCTTGGCAATGGGTTTTCATTGTTGAGGGTACTTTCACTGCAGGTCTTGCTTTTCTTTTATTTTTTATCGTACCAGATTTTCCAGAAAACAGTAGATTCCTTAGCACGAACGAGCGCGCTTTCCTCAAGAGAAAATTGGAAATATGCTCTGGTTCTCAATCCGGTTTTGAAATTCACAACTCTTTAAAGGATGTATTGTGTGTATTCAAGGACCCGATGATTTGGATCACTGCTCTCGCCTATTTTTCTTTAATTATTCCAGCTTATGGTTACGCGTATTTTGCTACCTCTATCATTTCCGCAATGGGTTACTCGGGTAACAAGGCCAATCAAATGTCAGTTTTTCCATGGGTCGCTGCTTTTGGTTTCTCCATTATAGTGTCTTTTGTCTCCGATTTTACAAAAATTAGAACACCATACGCAATATTATCCTCTCTTCTTGCCATTGTCGGTCTTGCTATTGTTCTTGGTGCTGACACTGCTCATGCAAGATATGGTGGCTGTTTTCTTGCAGCTTGTGGGCTTTATACCGCAATGCCTATCCTCGTCTGCTGGTCCTCGTTGAACTATGGCGGTCACTTGAGAAAGGGTGTCGGTAGTTCTTTCCTTGTTGGTTTTGGAAATATTGGTGGCATCATCTCTACTTATATCTTTCTTTCGAAAGATGCGCCAAAATACGTTACAGGTTTAGGTGTGTCCATTGCCTTTACTGCATTTGCCATAGTTTGCATGTGTTTTTACTTGTTATATGTTATGAGAGCCAACCATAACAAACAGAAGGAATCTTACCAAGCTAAATATTACTCATTATCTGATGAAGAAAAAATCAAGCAAGGCGATAAAAATCCGGCTTTCAAGTACTTATACTAGCTCAACTTAATATTTTTCTTTTTGCATTTTTTTTGTTTGTTTTGTTTCTTTTTATGTATAGTATAATACTTTTATTAATTTAATGTTTTCCATTTGTTGTCATTTAGCAAAAGATTTACCTCGTAGCTACGATTTGAGCCTGCTATTGTTTACAGTATATTCATCTGAGTATTTTTGATGTATATTTCAATTCATAGCTCAAAAAGTGTACGATAGTTTATGACGAAAAAAATTACACCGCCATTTTCAATTAGCTTCTACATGTTGAAATTTTCTATATGATTAAAAATGTGACGCGTCAAAATTATACTTCAATTTTAAATATTTGGTTATGTAGCCCCATATTGTATGTTATTGTTTTTCTCATTCACGTCCAAAGTTTTGAATTAATTGTTCTCCGTTCAGTCAAAAAATCAAAACAAAAACAAAAACAAGAATCAATCAAAGATATCTAGTCTTAATTACGTTCGGGGTGTCCTATTAATTTTCGTCACTTCTTAACCAACATTTATAAATAGTACAATATTTAGTATATTTAGAATTTTGATACAATTAGGGCTTAATTACAATCCGTTTTACAAAGCTTTAAGGTAAATAACGCGAACAGATATAATAAGTGATTTCAGAAATATAGAAAAAATGGCGTCACCGCCACCACCATCTCCATCACACAACACGTTTCGTGAAGTCAAGGAAAAAATTTCTAAATCGAAAAGAAGACACACAACCATAGGTGAGTCCCAACAACATAAAAGTATTCTCAAAGAGTCTTTCTCTCCTTCAAGTAATAGCAGACTCGCCAATAATAAAAAGAGAAGAGTGTCATTCGCACCTGAAGTTACACTTCATCAAATTACACGAATCTCTAATTATAGTCAGTATGAATCTAGTAGCAGCGAAATAGGTAACGACGAACTGGATGGGAATCAAACAACTACAGATGATGATATCGATCACGAAGAAAAACAACAGATCGAGGTTGAAGAACATACAGCTGTCCATAAAAATAATGATGAAGAAGTACGTATAGAGAACAATTATCCACCTCAACAACAGCAGATGTGCCCGCGCCAGCTCATTAATTCAAGTAATTTTCCAAATTCTGATATGATTGAAGATTATGAAAGCAGTATTGATGATGATGAAGATTTGGCTAATTTGACAGAAATTAAATTGGACGAAATTTTTAAAAAAACAAAAGAAGGCAAACGAAAAACCATACAGCGAGACGAAATTTTATCAGATTTTCAAACTGAGGAAAAACCTGCTGATTTTATGAGGATTGATCTTTCAAGTTATAAGAGAGTCAATGAACTTAATAATAAAAACAATACAGGTCATTTTGACGCAGATATGGAAGAAATGACCATGGAATTTACTGCACCTATTTCAGCAGCTTTAGTTAACAATATCCAGAATAATACACTAATACGAACAGAACTAGTACAGAAGCAACAAGAAAATAATGATGATGAGGAAATCATAGAAGATACAATGGAATTTACAAAACCCATCAGTATAAAGAAATTACCACTTTCACAAGAGGTTGAGGCAGAACACAATGATGATAATGAAGAGGCTACCATGGAGTTGACAAAACCTATAGCTACCTCTATCATTAATGCCGATGCCAAATTTTCAGCGTCTATTGCTCCAGCAATTGTTTACAATAGTCAGACTGATGATGTTGATCACGTGGATCAGTTTGAAGAAACAGAAGAATATACCATGGAGCTCACGAAACCTATTCATATGTCTAAAGATATTTCAGCTCATAAAGATGATGCTTTGTTAAAAAACAACAAGGGACTACCACCATTATCGACGCCTTTATCACCATTGGATGATGTTGAGGAAACAATGGAACTAACAAGACCTCTCAAGATAGCAAATAGTGGATTACAAGAAAACTCTTCCATCCATGCAAACTTTACTTCAATTCTGGATAATGGCAAGGTTAGTGATGAAGAAGAAGAAGAAGAAGAAGTTACAATGGAATTTACAAAACCAATCTCTTTCCCGCTTCTTTCAACCTTGGAAAATAAAGACAAGGCAAATCAGCTTGAACTTAAACATAATGTCAGTCATGAAGAAATTGGAAATGCAGAAGTCTTGGAAAAAATTGAAATAACTAAGATGCCAGTACCAAATAATGACATTGAAATAGGTGATAAAACTATAAGACTATCACTTGAAGACGATGATGCATGTGATGATGACGCAAACGTGACATCAGGTAATATTGAAGTTGATGAAAATGATGAGAATATTGCTATTGATAGTGATAAGTCGGTATTTATTGGAAATAATAAAGATGAAATGGACAAACCAGAAAAGGGTTTCATTGAGGCAGGAGGCAGTATTCTTGATGAGATCACAAATAATAATGAACCAGGTGAAGATGTTGATAATACTGTAGATGAAGAAGATTCGGGTATTTACCAGGATGAGAAAACTATTAGTAATACAATTGCTAACAGCCTTATAGGAAATGTACCTATCACATCCTCACCTATCAAAGAATCTTTTGAAAGTACAATCAAGAACCAGAATGCTTCTGTCCCTGGGATGAATAATAACTATACTAGAATTGAAGCTAACAATAATTTAAATTCTGAAAATGATGACAAAAATCCAGATAATAGACATAAACTATTTTTTGATAATGAAAGAACGTTACCGCTGCCTTCAGAATTGAACACTTCTCCGTTAAGAAAGTCAATGAGTAGAACTGTTGAGGGATTAAGCGAAAGAATTTCACCTATTAAGCAGCTTATACCTAAATTACCCACTTTAAATTTTCAAGATCAAAAAGTATTGAAGAAATCAAATTTCGTAGCAGATCCAGTTGCTGACTCTAGCAGCAAGAGACGTAGTTTACCACCTTCTTTAGATGCTAGCAATAGTATTAAAAGGTTAAGGTTCGATAAAAGAGTGTCATCTATTTTAATTCCTCAAAAGGACTCTGATTTTGGTCATAATCCATTCTTAACAACTCCAATAAATGGAATCCTTTCAGACGAGAAAGATAATACGCAAGAACAAGAACAAGAACAAGAACAAGAACAAGAACAAGAACAAGAACAAGAACAAGAACAAGAACAAGAACAAGAACAAGAACAAGAACAAGAACAAGAACAAGAACAAGAACAAGAACAAGAACAAGAACAAGAACAAGAACAAGAACAAGAACAAGAACAACAAGTCATTAATGACGAAAATTATGAAAATATTACAATTGCTAAATTTCTCAAAGAGATTAATGTTAAATTTTTTGATGATATTGTGCATTCTACGATTTTGACCACTTCATTATTACCAAAGCTTAACCTGGATGATAATGATGGACATAATACCAATAAATCATTTGATAATTATGAAGTTCAACTCAGATATGGTGAAAATAATGAGAAGCTATGTAAGTTGGAATTATTGACATACGGATGTTTGGAATTAAAGAAATACATTAAAGAAGGACAGGAATTTTATGAACAACTAAATGAGGATATTATGCAACTGAATCCTCCGGTTATTAGAGACTTTATCTCTGGATCTGTACAGATTAAAAACTCGATGATTGCACAATTTCATGTCAGTAAAAGATATGCTAAACTAGAAGCGCAGAATGACTGGTACAATTGGAAAAATCAATTAATTGAAGATATTAATAAAGTTTTGAGTAAAAGATCGTCAGATTTGATTGCCAGAGAAAAAGAATTGAAAAACAGATTACAGGATTATCAAGCACTTTTTAAGGAACTACTGGAAAGACAAAGATCTACTGAAACTAACTACAACAGATTGGTGTTTCAGAATAAATTTATGAAAAGAGATCAAGACGTAGAAGATAATCTGTCAACTTTACATGATGTCAGACAAAATCTAATTAAAGTGACCAAAGAGTTGATTCAAAAACAAACTGAGTTAAGTAAAGCTATGGAAGAAGATGAATCCCTAGTGGAGAAAATCAGCTTCAAGAAACTAGAAATTGACAATTTTTGCAAGATCATAGCGGAAAATGAAAATGAATTGAATGTTTGTAATTCATTTGATGGCATAGCCTTGCTAAAGATTAAAAATACAATTGATAAATTGGTTAGTAAAACTAGATTGAAATTGGATAAGGTAAATAAAGAGCATATCACTATTAGAATTATCAATAATGATGATTTTGAAGATTATAGCAATGATAGTAGCATTGACATAATTCTCAACTATGAAAATTTGTTCAATATTTCCACCTTCAAATTTGAGATTAGTGACTCATATAAATTTAATAATACTATATCTAATGCAGATCCAGAGAACTCAGAAAAATTAAATACGATAATGATTGAATTTTTCAAGTTTAATATGCAAAAACTTTTAGCCACGGAAAGTATCATCTCACGATATGATAATAATATCAAAGTACTCAATTTGTTCAGACGATTAATCATTGAATCCCAGAGACTTTTTGAACAACTATATAATTTGAGTATCAAGAAAAGAGTACATTTTCAACTTGAGACTATTAGTAAGCTTAGAGATACCAATATAGAGACCGGCGAAGGCAATGAAGGAGACGAAAAGAGGATTCTTGTTGATGTGAAATTTAATAAAAATTCAAGACGACGCGTAATCAAGATGGAATTAGGGCTCAACTATTTCGAAGATTTAATTACCTATATTTTATGATTATTGCTTTTTCTTTTGTATAGATTCTTCAATTTAACTATTTGTTTCTATACTATATTATACAAACTAGTACGTTATTCATTATCTATTTGATCAATAAATTTTGTATATCAACTGTGCTTGAGATTTCTCAGTTCCTTTTTATGGCGCTTAACAAATACTGGAGTCCAAGGAAAAAGACATAAAAAAAATTATACGCGAAAAAAATAACTGTATGATAGTGATTGTGTGGACACGAAAAAAATTTTCGTTGATTATGTTATAAAAGTATCTGCTTAACTGATTGGATAACCATCAGGTTTTTCACAGATTTCATATTACTCATCAACGTATATTACAAATCCTTGGAACACCATCCAATTGGTAAGAACAAGCTAGTGAAAAATATTCAAAGAAAATAGAACAAAACGCGATCAGTATATTTAAACATATCGAGACCACGTGTACGTGAAGTTATATAATCATGATACTACTTACAACGGTTAATAGATATGCAGTAATATCGAAAAGTTCGTACAAATTTTTGGCTAGAAGTATAGCAAGAAGACAACATAGTACCAGTAAGCCAACTACAATAGCGCTGGATTTCTTTGCACGAAACTCGCTTTCCCTATTAAAATCTAAATTTGAACTGAAGAATCAGTTTGTGTTATCATGCCAACCATCATCCGAGAATAATAGTATTAATTTAACAAGTAATAGTAGCAATACTTCTAATGACTTGCTAGTAAATAATGAAAAGATACCTTTCAAAGTCATTTTGAAAGCTTCAGAGCAAAAGAAACAAGCCAACGTTAGCACGTTACCTTTAAGGGAGCAGATCAATGCGTATTTGACATTGACCAAACCTAACTTGACTATTTTAGTGATGTTGTCGGCTATTTGCTCTTATGCTCTATCACCATACCCAGCAGCCAGTGTCTATAAACTTTTAAGTTTAACTGTGGGAACCACATTATGTTCAGGAGCTGCAAATGCCATAAATATGGGAAGAGAACCCGAATTTGATAAGAAAATGAATAGAACTGCAACTAGACCTGTTGTCAGAGGACTTATTACTCCTCAACAAGCATATAATTTTGCTGCCGTAACAGGATTTGCCGGGTTTGCAGTCTTGTATTTTGGTGTTAACCCAGTAGTGGCTGCTCTAGGGTTACTGAACATTGTTTTATACTCTTGGATTTATACTTCCTTGAAAAGAAAATCTATTGTTAACACGTGGGTAGGCGCTATTGTAGGTGCCATCCCTCCATTGATGGGATGGGCAGCTACTGGTGCCGCCAATTTATGGCATCCTGGAGCTTGGTGTTTAGCGTTGTACTTATATGCATGGCAATTCCCTCATTTTAATGCTTTAAGCCATAATATCAAAGATCAATATCATAGAGCAGGCTATGTGATGACTGCTTTTGAGAATCCTAAATTGAATGCTAGAGTTGCTTTAAGATATGCGCTTTTAATTTTTCCGGTTTGCTTTGGTATGAGTTATTTTGATGTTACCGATTGGTATTTTCTTATTGATTCTAGCATTTTGAACGGCTGGTTAGTTTATTTGAGTTACAAGTTCTGGAGACAACAAAAGATTAATTATAGCTTACCTAATGGTCCTACTGCAGAAGGTACACAGTTAGCAAATGTATACGCTAAAAAAATGTTTTGGTGCTCAGTTTGGAACCTACCAGGTGTTTTAATATTGGCGTTATTACATAAGAAGGGTATGTTTGATAAATGGTTCAATAGAGATAGTAAAAAATTGCAGTAAGTAAGGTATTCATGAATATATTTTTGAGGGCAGTAATAAAGAGTAAAAATGATTACAATTAAAAAAAAATGGAAACATATTTATATAGTTTTTGACAATATCAATTAATAAATAATTTTGTAAATATTCATTTAATATGTTTTCTGTGATTGTAGTGACCTATAAGCATGTTGTTAAAAGTTTATCATGTCCTTTCTTTTTTTAAAGAAAAAAAACTAAAGATACTTTATTATAATTATAAATAATATTGAATATTTCTCAATACATTTATAATTTTCATAATCAACACGCGTCTTTTTGATTAAAAAAAAAGATATTACAAAAGTTTTTAAAAGAAATTAACTATCAAAAATATTTTTAGTAAAAAACAAAATAGCTGATCAAAATAATGAAATAAAAAGCTATTATTAATATAGTATATATTGAACAGTGTAGAACTATCTTAAGCATATAAAATAAATTTCAGTCAAAGAATAATTTAAATTTTGTATTAAAAAATTCTTTCTGCCAATATTATAATCATACTTAAAGAAATTTTTGGTTTTCTTTCTTATGAATTACTTTACCGTATTTTGCTATATGTGATCTCTTAACCACAACAAAAATATCAAGAAATAGCACATAAATCTAATAATTACATTATCTTTAATCAATTTTAAAAGTTAAAGATTTAGAACAATAAATAAAAATGAACTGAAACAAATATTAAAGAAAAAATTAAAAAAAAAGACGCGTCAGGACTTTTGAAACTAAACCATAAAACTTAAACAAAAAAATAACAGAGATTAAGGATTTCAAGACCCTAAATTTAAATTTAAATCATGAAGCAAACATGATCTATAAGTTATTAAGAATTTAGATGGAAATAGATTATCGGAAGCAATATTCATTAATTCGTATTGTAAACCACAGAAACCGGTGAATTGCCGTACCAAAATAATATAATTAAACACACATGTTGAAAAAAAATGCGAGTGTCTATTTTTTTCTGATTTACAGAGGTGTTTTTTCTTCACAGAGGAAGGATAAAGAGAGCTGATTGATCAACTGCTTGGATTGATTGAAGAAAAGTACGTCAATATCAATTTCGACACAATCCAACATAAGCAAATAAATAAATATAGTATAGACAAAATGCTTGTTGACGTGGACGAAGCAGATGTTTCGATTTTGGAGGAAAGCTTAAGTAAGTCAAGAGCTTTGATATCCAACATCAATAGTGGATTGAAAAAGATCTCACAGACATCACAAAGGTCAGAGACAATCATAAAGCCTATGATAGACACATCTAGAAACTTGGAAGTGTATCAAAGGAATGTGAAATCTTGTTTGAGCATGGTGGCCAATGTTAAAGACACAGCAGCTAAATTAGCCGATCACGAGAGAAAATTGGAAGACAGCTCAATCTTGGAAAATCATTTGCCATCGTATTTACAGTGTTTGAAAGACACAAAACAAACCTTGAATGATATGAGACTGTTGAAGATAGATGAATTTAGAGGCATTTTTGACAATGCGATTAGGATCATCAAAGATGGTGAGACACGATTATTATTATATGCTAAAGATGTGATCATTCAATTCTCTGAACCCTTTGACCCTCGAACATATTTGAGCCAGCAAATGGAGTTTCCGAAATTTGATGATAATGTTACTAATAATTTAATGTTGATTATTCAACATTTTGCCGATCAAAGACGTGATAACGCATCTGAAGAAAATAACGATTTCCTTGAGATTGAGAATATTTACATTGAACAACGGAGACTTTTTGTCAGAGGAAGTTTGACTTTTATGGAGAAATCCACCGTTCCCGTGTTGACTAATGGTGACTACCACAAGAATTCTAACGGGATTAAGTATTACACAGATGCATTAAATGAATTCATGTTATCTGAAAATGAATTAATTATTAAGATTTTCTCTAATATTCAGTACACTACAGGTAATAAGATTAAAAATGCGGTGCTTAGCGCTGCCAAAAAGATTCGAATTTTTGAAAAGTTAATGTCCACTGTGTTGTCAACATATGTGGGCTTAGTGTCAAACATTATTGAATTCATCAATGGCAATTATGCCGGTGAAGGCACGTTGTCATTTGAATTGATTTATTGTATCAATAAATTACAGCCTACGTTGGACAAATTGAGTGCAACTTCAGGTAATAATCCAAGTGTAAAACAGTTGGAGAACATTTTTGCCAATGTAAAGTTAGTTGCAGCAAATACTTTCAACGAAAATTTGAAATTCATTGATATGAAAATTGGATCAATGAAAGTATTGCCTATAGATAATGGAATCTGCGAATTCACGAGTGAGTTGCTAAATGTGTTAAAGACATTTGCGGAATTTCAAGATGTATGTTTACTTATAATAGGAGATATGAAACCAGGCACGTGGATTCCGACACCAAAACCACACTGGCTTACTATTTTCTCATCTGTATCGACTACTCAACCTATCAACGAAAATGATGCAGATGCCTTGTTGAGCAGTTATTTTAGTGATTGTCTAGATGCTATCATGGTCACGTACGAAATGAAAGCAAAGGTATTGCTCATGAAGAGGACAAGCACTGTTGGGTATTTCCTAATAGCCAATCTACACGAGGCCGAAAAAAATATCAAAGAATCCTCACTCTCACAGATTTTTGGTAATCTTGGGATGGAGCGTTTGGAAAAGTTGAAGAAACGTGCAGTCAATATGTTCTTAACCGATTGGAAGACGTTAGCCAGCACCTTAATGGATGTCACAGTGATACCCGGGGGTGCTAAAAAGAGTAAGATCAGCTCCAAGGATAAGGAAACCATTAAAGAAAAGTTTCGCACTTTCAACACGGATTTTGATGAGTTGATCAAGGAGTTCAAGACTTACAATGTGAAAGATCTACAGTTGAAACAATCATTGGTTAAAGATATTGGATTCATAATCCCTTTATATAATAGGTTCCATGACAAGTATGTGAACACCGACTTCAGCAAGCACAGTGAGAAGTATATCAAGTATGACAGTAATACATTGGCCAGCATTATTCAGGGTTTATAGTCCGACTTGTACAACAGATATATATATATATTCAGGAATAATTAACGCAGACTATATATGAATATTTATTACACATGTAGATGCCATTAATATTCGGTGAATGATATTAGACCGCTGACTGTTATTTCCGCAGTACCGGACAATCAGCTGTCATTGTTTTAAACGACCCTAGCACACGGCCCAATCCGGAATCCAGCGAATCTTAATCTTTGTTTCTGCGTGAGATAAAAAAGTCGGAGATTTGGTTAAAAAAAAAAGGAAAAAACTCTGACCAATGAGAACGTCTAAAAAAATGATGAATAATCGCCGCTTAAGGACCCGGACATATCAGGACTGTTGAAAGCAAAAAATGGGCACTGCAATTTTTTTATGTAGTGCATTCGGTATGGGGAGAATTTTTTTTTCTCTTTATTTTTTATTAGTTTTTGTTTGTACTGTTGGTGCTCCATTTTTTTTTTTCTTGGGGATTCTTTGGGGGATTAATAATAGAAGCAAATTTAATGGGCTAAATTGAACTTTTTACAATTGTAGTCCTTTGATTTTTATACTTTTGTTTTTGTTATCATTTTAATATTTGTTTTGTTCACTTCTTTCTTCAGATAAACTGTCATTGTTTACAATTAATTAACTAGAATTTAGATCTATAGCTGCCATTCAGATCAAGCAGGAAATAGCATTGTTCAAGAAAAAAGTAAATCACTGAAAAATTATTGAAAAAAGAATCGCCATTTGAATTAGTATATTACCTATTCTGTTCCTTTTCATTATTTGTATATTTATTTGTCCATTGCTAATTTAGTACTAGGTTTTTAGTTTCATATCGTATTGATTATTCGCACGAACATACAGAATGTTATCTTTACGTCAATTAAATTCGTCCACTTCCTCTCTTGCTGTCACCAAGAGAGCCTTCCATACCTCCAAGAGAGCCAATCAAATCATTGCTGCAAATAAAAACTTGAAGGGTAAAGATGCTGCTATGAGCATGAGAGAAAAATATCGTATCATTGACCACGAATACGACTGTGTCGTTGTTGGTGCCGGAGGTGCCGGTTTAAGAGCAGCTTTCGGTTTAGCTGTTGAAGGCTTCAAGACCGCTTGTATTTCCAAGTTGTTTCCAACCAGATCCCATACTGTTGCTGCTCAAGGTGGTATTAACGCTGCCCTTGGTAACATGCATAAGGATGACTGGCACTGGCACATGTACGATACCGTCAAAGGTTCCGATTGGTTAGGTGATCAAGACGCTATTCATTATATGACTAGAGAAGCTCCAGATTCCATTTATGAATTAGAACATTACGGTGTTCCATTTTCGAGAACTGAGAAAGGTAGAATTTACCAAAGAGCTTTTGGTGGTCAAACCAAAGATTTTGGCCACGGTGGTCAAGCTTACAGAACTTGTGCTGTCGCTGATAGAACTGGTCATGCTCTTTTACATTCCCTTTATGGTCAATCCTTAAGACATGACACTCATTTTTTCATTGAATACTTTGCTTTAGATTTATTGATGGAAGATGGTGAATGTGTAGGTGTCATTGCTTATAACCAAGAAGATGGTACTCTTCACAGATTCAGAGCTCACAAGACTATCATGGCCACTGGTGGTTACGGAAGAGCTTACTTTTCTTGTACCTCTGCTCATACTTGTACTGGTGATGGTTATGCTATGGTTGCCAGAGCTGGTTTACCATTACAAGATTTAGAATTCGTTCAATTCCATCCATCCGGTATCTATGGTTCTGGTTGTCTTATTACTGAAGGTGCCAGAGGTGAAGGTGGTTTCTTAATCAACTCGGAAGGTGAAAGATTCATGGAAAGATATGCTCCATCTGCCAAAGATTTGGCTTGTAGAGATGTTGTTTCCAGAGCTATTACTATGGAAATTAGAGAAGGTAGAGGTGTTGGTAAAGAAAAGGATCACATGTTCTTGCAATTATCTCACTTGCCACCTTCCGTCTTAAAGGAAAGATTGCCAGGTATTTCTGAAACCGCTGCTATTTTTGCTGGTGTTGATGTTACTAAGGAACCAATTCCAATTGTACCAACTGTGCATTACAATATGGGTGGTATTCCAACCAAATGGACTGGTGAATGTGTGACCCTTGATGAAGAAGGTAAGGATAAAGTTGTACCAGGTTTGTTGGCCTGCGGTGAATCTGCTTGTGTCTCTGTCCATGGTGCTAATAGATTGGGTGCCAACTCTTTATTAGATTTAGTCGTCTTTGGTAGAGCTGTTTCCCATACTATTAGAGACTCTTTGACCCCAGGTAAACCACACAAACCATTAGACCCAGAACTTGGTAAGCATGCCGTTGAAAGATTAGATAAGCTTAGAAATGCTTCTGGTCCAAAACCTACTGCTGATATCAGATTAGCTATGCAAAAAACAATGCAAAGAGATTGCTCTGTCTTCAGAACTCAGTCATCCTTAGATGACGGTGTTAGAAATATCGCTGCTATTGACAAGACTTTCGACCAAGTTGGTGTTACTGATAGATCCATGATCTGGAACTCTGATTTAGTCGAAACCTTAGAATTAGAAAACTTGTTGACTTGTGCTACTCAAACTACTGTTTGTGCCGCTGCCAGAAAGGAATCTAGAGGTGCTCACGCCAGAGAAGATTTCCCAGAAAGAGATGATAAGAACTGGATGAAGCATACTTTGTCATGGCAACCAAAGAATGGTGATGAAGTTAAGTTGAACTACAGAAAAGTTATCACTAAAACCTTGGATGAAAATGAATGTAAAACTGTCCCACCAGCTGCAAGAGTTTATTAAATGAGCTTCTATAAAACCAAACGAAAAATAACAAAAAAAAAACACAACACAATAATCAATAAGTACATAACCAAAATTTTTATACAATTTTAATAAATATTAACAAATATTATATCTAAATAATCGGCAACTACAAAAAAATTAATTACATAAATATATAAACATGTATTAATAAGTTTTCAAATACATATGCTCTCGATTGTCATTTCTGATATCTAGGGAAAGTAAAATATGGTTTGATCATTCAATAATACCGAAAAATTATTCAACTAAGAGGAAATAATAGGCAGTGCCATGAATATTTGTTTTCTGAATGTATGTCATGCGTGATAAATATAAAAATGTTGTCGTTGAGAAGTAAAGTTTAGTTGGTATCACACAAGAAGAGAAATGTGTACATGATAATAAGGGAAGGAAAAAGAACAGATGAATGAACATTATGAGAGAAGAAGTAAAAAGAAAAAAAAGTTAATCATTAATTATAACTGGGACTGAAGGTGACTTATCTGTTTCTTATTTTGGCATCAATATGATGGCGTGTTGAGGTCTTTCGTATATTTTCAGAAGTGATTTCTTTGCGGACTTTATTTTGTTCTGGAGTGGAACTAACCATTTGTATATTCATTTTATTATTACCGTTCAGAGAAATCTTTTTATAATTAGGAGAAGTAATAGAACGTAGAACTCTCCATGAAGTGTTCGGCAGATTTGATATTCTATGACGTCTTTTTTCTAATATACCTACTTCAGATGCATTACTCATCTTATCGGTTGACGCTCTGGTAATACTATCATCGTCTTCTCTTACTAAAAAACTTTCTTTTGTGTCAATGACATCATCCAATGAATTATCGTAAAGTATATTTTTGGTGGAGTTATTGCTTGATTTGGAGATTTGGAACTTGGTATTTTCTTTATCTATTGACATCTCATTGAGAATGCCTGTACTTTCATGAATATTATCAGGCAATATATCATCAAATTCATCATCTTCATCATTGTTATCAATATCTTTAGCATTATTATTGCTGTTATCATCATGAATATCATTATTATTCGCGAATGATGTCGATACATATCTTCCATTATCACCTTTTCTAGGCTGGCCTGGTGAAGTTTCAGGTACCGCGGTTTGTGCAGACATCAACATTCTACCAGATGTTCTTCTGATACGACTATTCATGACTACAGAACTATCATCATTGTCCATTTCAGAACTGTTTCTCTTTTGTCTTTTCTTGTAAGTTTCGTAAGGAATAATTGAACAATAACCAGACAATTCAGCTTTAGGAATAGTATCCAACACCATGGTATATTTCCAGCTTCTGAACTCATTTTGATGTAAGTATAACCAATGTTGCTGCGGACCAACAACCATACCTGGACGAATCATTCTCATATAACCGATACATTCATTTGCCGTGAAACCGTAAGTGTAAATTAAATGTGCACCTATTAAACAACCCGTTCTTCCTAAACCTGCTTTACAATGAACTGCGATTTTTCCACCTTTGGCAATAGCACCTTCAGAGATACCAATGAAGTTTTTTACATACTCCATTGTTGGACAAGTACCATCGTCAAAAATCATGTCTATGTGCTCGATACCTCTTTTAATGAATTCTTGCCTATCATACAAACGGCTATTTAATCTGACAACCACTTTGACATCATGTCTCTTGAAATAATCCAAGACTTTTCTGAACAGATCATTGATTGGCGCTCCAGCTTTAGATTGTTGTGGGGATGCAAAAGCGACAAAATCTTTAGAGACCATATTTAAATCACCATTATTAACGCGCTCGAATCGTTCATATTCTTCTAGGTTGAAATTTTGTAAATCTATCAACCCTCTTTCTTTAGCTCTCCAAACACCATATATCACATCTTGAATGGTGATTTCGAAATCTGCGTTAGAATAACCGGCGTCTCTGAACGGCATAAATGGGGGGTCGACTTGTGAGATAGGTTGCAATACTTGATGTGGAGACCATCCTTGAACTAGAACCATATAACAACATAATAAACAAGCGGCATTAGCTCTTTCCTTTGGACCTAAAGATGAGTAAAAAACCACTGCTCTGGATTGATTGTTTTCGTCATTCAAAACATTATGAAGAACGACTGCGAACCTGTATAAATGACCAATATGTAACGGACCAAAGTCTTGATGGAAAGAATTATACGGTAAATCATTTTCAACAGTGAAAAACACAAACTCTTTTGTATCTTCTGGATTACAGTTGTATGCTCCAAGGTATATACGGTCTAATTATGAAAAGCAAAAGAAATATTGTTAGTAACTTGATTTTCATGATCGAGTCTATCAGCTCAAATTAAATAATTTAGAACTAATCCCAAAATTAACGAACAAAATAAACATACCTTTTAAGAATTCAATCAAAGGGACATTATTTACACTTCTGTTTGACATCCTAGCAAAATAATACTAGAAAATTATTATGAATAAAAAGAAATGAACAGAAAAAGAACCAGCAATATTATAATATAAGATCTTTATTTTTTTTTGAATATAGCCCAATTTAACAATAGCAAACGCTGTTAAAACAAAAGAGTTAATCCTGAATCTCTTGATATTATGATAAAATAAAATAAAAGATTTGAATAATCTGATTAAATAAAACAGACAATCTATATTATAATTTTAGCTATCATAATTTTCGTTTCTCATACAAAAATTTCCTTCACCCACTCATTCTCAATTTTTTTCCCTTCTTTTTTGGCTTTGTTTTGATTTTGATTTTGATTTTTTCTTTTGTTTACATCAATTTGCAATTATTAAAGCTTAATCACGTGATAAATTTATTACCGTGTTATTGTATTTCCAAAGAAGGTAATATGTTCAAAAAAAACACCAATTGATTACGAGCGGTGTAAGGGTTCAAATGGAAACAGATTCAATTAATTGTAGGGTGTTATTGGTGTGAAGGTTCTATGTGTTTTGAAATAAATTGGTATTTGTATGGGAGTAAGATGCTGAAGTTTGAACTATTAAGGTGCTGACTATATATATATCGATTTTTCATGTAGTTGATATAGGCTCCACTAAGATCAATTATTTTATTGTATAAAGCATCGTCCTTTTTACCTTTGAGGTGTCCTATGTGAAGTCAAATGGCCTTGTTACACTTCAAACATAATTATGCTCATAGAGTATCGGTGTTTTACTTGTACAGGAACATTTTACGTTATGCTAAGAAGTTAAACCTTGATCATGAATTTAAAAATGTTGTTACGACTAGCTTTCAAAAGGGCAGCAAGCTAACATCTCCTTGGAATAGCGCTAATGCTTTGGCTAAAGCACACAAGTTATTTTCTGACTTGCAGTCCTCGCTTCAAGATAATGTGTCCCAGCCAATAGATTGGCAAAGATTGTTACTTGTGGCCCAAGATGAAAATGTTATAATGAAACAGAAACATATCTACAAAATACCCACAACTGAAAAATTGTCACATAATGTTGCACCAGACAAAATAAATCAGAAAGAAGCCTCCAGAATACAGAGTTTGAAATCCAAGATAAGGAGATATCTTTTCAAATACGAGAATAAGCGTTTACCTGAAAAAACGATGGATTTGAACGATGCATTATTTGTTGAAATTTTAATTAAGCTACAACACAAGAGATGCTTGAAAGAACTTAGGAGGCTCGATTATTTATTCAATTATAAAGGCGCATTCAAAGTTAAAGTTGTCAACTTACAATTAGGTCCTAATGTCGGATTCATTCAACAATTAAACTTACCTTTTAAACATAATAAAGCATTATCATATTACGTAACAACAACAAAAAAGTATCAGGCTGAATTGTTGTTGGACACTAAAGAAAAATATTTTTTGGCCAAATCTGAAGCAGATTGGGAGTTCCAGATGTATAAACTCCAGAACTCTCGAATCTTTGCAAAACTTAATGATCTTCAAAAATCAAAATTACATCAATATTTTGTTAATCAATGGCTATTTGTAGACACTTTTTCCATAAACGCTTTATCTAAAAAGTATCATACAGTTAAGAAGAGATCTGCCGTTTTTATGAAAAATGCTCTGCTGCTACAAAAAAGTTATCAGGAAAAGTTTGACAACTATTTCAAGGAAAGGTCGATGAAATACAAAAAATTAATAGAGGACGTCAAGAATATTAAAGATCTTTCTGATTCTTCCAACCCCTTATTATGCAATTCACTAAAAAAATATGGATTTATAAAAAGTGACGTTGAATGGTATGTTTAATAAAAATACAAATGATTTAATTGGATCACTGAATATTTTAACGAACATGCAAACACATGAATATATAAAGCTTATAATGTTGGAGCTTAAAAATGGCAGCTCTTCAAAAGAACTAATAAATTTACCAAAAGATTGAGATAATGGTAAATCCAAACTGTAGAAAAAAAAACACCTTACGATAAAATGTGATGCATTTACATTAAAGTAATCTATTTGCATGATGCAGAAACCCCTTAATGCTCTGTAACATATCCATCGATTTGTTTTGCTCTTTCTTCAATTGTTAATACGAGTTCATCCTCATCGAATTGTTCTTGCAATAGTTCCAAGCTAGGGAACTTCTCGACAATTTTATCACCTATTAACTGCGGAGGAATAATTTTTTCAACATTCTTATTTTCTTTCATTCGCAAATTATCATTTATATTAAGGTTCTTTAAAATTTCTACCAACGATAATTGATTATTCTGAGCTTGATACAACCACACTTCTTCTAACAAAACTATCTTAGTATTTTTACTAATATCTGAAAATTCATTTAATAAGCCTTGTGTGCTATGATCAATAAATAAATTATCTCTCAAAAATAAAGCATCTTTTTTCAACTGACTCTTATATATTTTGGAGCATTGAAAATGTTTTTTGCTACAAAAATTATTCAAATAACTAAATGGTGTTAATGATTTTGCATTATTCTTTTCAATGACTTCAAAATCATGTAACGGATTAGTCTCATTATATAGCTGCATATTCTTAGATAAATTTCTCAAAGGGTTTCCATCATTTCTTCTGGCAGGTTTCAATGAGCAGCATGGATAAGCACATAGATGGTTAATATTTCTTTCATCCATAATGCTTGTATATGTATCAACACTCAAAAATTTTGCCAAAAACTTCAAAACTATAGGGTCGCATGTACTATCTGCCAAAAGTGCTATGAACTCAAGGTTTAATATGTTTGCTTTAGAAGGTGCAATGTATCCAAATTGCTTGTTATTTTTAATAATTTCTTCGTAAACTACCTGGTAATTTATTTCCATTTTTTGAAGTGAAATAGCATCCAACTTGTATTGACGATTTGCTCTGAGTACTATTGTGTATATCTGATAATTAGCTGGTAAATGATTGATTCAGGATCTTGTACCACTCCACATTAAAGTATACAGTAGACTAATAAAAAGAGCTTTCAAAAGTGAGTTGAACCACAAACACACATAATTAAAAAATGTGCGCACCGCAATTTACGATGATGTCTTCTTTATTTACTAATTTCAACATTTGACTTTCTGCTCTGAGAAATAAAACTATTACAAAATAGCGCATACGCCAAAAAACCTAGTAAAACTGAAAGTTCTATTCTTTTTAAGCAAGATAAATAAATGATCTATAAAATAATTTTAATCTAATGAATCGTGTTATTATCCTATCTTTGAAAGATTTTCTTTTTTTTCATCTGCATTATTGATTCTTTTTTTTTTTTTTTGTTGTAAATCATTAACGCTAACAAACTGGTTATACTCCGTTAGCTGAGGTAAATCCCGGTTAACCTTCTTCAAATTTCGGTTCTTCAACTTATTACCAATAAGTTTGCCAGTGTGCTGCAATAGTAACCTGAAAATAACTTTTTTTAGAAACATTGTCACATCGTACATAGAAAGGATCTTCTTGGTAATCACAACATTAGGTAATTTCAATAAAAAGTTATCCACAGAGACTAATCTTTGTTTGCCATTTTCACCTTTGTAAGACACACACAACGGTAATTTATGAAGCTTAAATGACTCAATACTAAAGTTATTATTAGTTCTTTCCATCATGATATTAGCATCATCATCTTCAGAAATTCCGCCAATAAAGTTTTTGCTTTTTTTTGTAGATGATCTTGAGATGGTACTGGTCAAAGTTGAGTCACCTTCGTTATAACATTCATCACTATCATCTTTATTCACAGGAGAATCATCATCAATATCATCGTAGTCTCCATTCTCATCTGAAGAAATATCATCAAAATCAATATCATGCTCTTCATCGAATCCATCTTTCTTAGAACCAAATATCTTAGATAATCTGCCTCCTTTTTTCTCCTTTGGTTTTTTCTTGCAATTATTCAAGTTAATTTTAGTATCTTTGAATAAATAATCAATAATTTGTTTCCCAGTGTTTTCATCCAATTGAATTTTGATAGGCTTCAAATCAATGTCAATATATTGTATAACCTTTATTCCACCAACAGGAGGTTTTAATGACCATTTAAAGGACACCAAAGGTTTATGTTTAGATTGATTTCCACCAGAATTTTCATCCTTTGAGGAGTTTGTATTAAACGGCAGCAAAATATCTTGATAATAACGATCTGCAGACAATGCAAATCCTTGCATCATTTGAACCAGTAAAAAGTTTTCTGTACTCTGATCACTCTTCTCCTTTCTCTCAAATTGACCGTTGGAAATCGCTAAATCAATGAATGGTTCATCTTCATTTAATAACATATGAAAAATAATGGAGTCTGATTTAATAAACCAATTGATTTCCTCTAATATATTCAGGTCGCTATTCTCTTTAATGTTTTTCTTTTGTTTTCTTCTTTTCTGTTTCCCAACACCGCCACCCAACAAAACTAGCTTAATGGTGGTATAAAGTTCACTATACAACTTATCTCTTTCCATTTTTACATATTCACTATACTGCTCAAATTGTTTAACATCATTAGAAGTCTTTTCATTTCGAGCTATATTATAGTTGGAGTCTAATTCAAGCAAAATAGCAATACGTTTTCTGATATCATTAATTTTACTTACTATAATGTATCTATATTCGTCTACTTCTGAGCTTTCATGCAATGACTTAGATTTCAAAGCCAATTTACTCAACTTATTATTCAAGATCTTGAAAGATGGTTCACTATAAAGTAGTAAGTTGAAGATCAAGGAGTACAAAACTGAATACTGTTTAGAATTAGAAGAGATAATAATCTCAGGTGCAAAAAATGTGATTTTATTCACTTTAACTTTACTGAGATCATCACTACTAGTTTTGGAAACACCACTTATAGATGATTCATAGGTTTCATCACTATCACTTTCCGATTCTTCAGAGTTTGTCAACATGCCAACTTTATCATACCTTAATAACATGGATGTATTTTCAAGCAACATATATTTTGATGACACAGATTCGCCATTATTAAAATCCTTATTAAAAAATGGTGGCCAACTGCTAGAAATAGCTTCAACTTTTTGTGGAGCACCATATGGCATATCAGAGAAATATTTCTTGCATCTAGTATCATCCTGCAAAAAAACAAACATATTGGCATTATGAATTAAAGAACCTATTCTAGTCTCAACAATATCAGAATATTCCAATAAACCAGATTCAGAATTTGCGTCAGTTCTTTTTTGATTAATAGAAATAAATTTTACCTCAATATCTGGAGATGTCAAAATTAAACATGCATCACTACTGGTATCTTCAATAAACTGAATTTGAGGGGATGTCAACTTAATTAAGTAATCCTCTGTATAAAAAAAATTAGAATTATTCATGAATCTTAGATCTTCATCAAAACTTTCCAATTTTGCTTTGCAGAAATTTGAGTCATTTGCACTAATACATTTCTTTGACAGCATGCTAGCATCGTAACTGTGGACTGAGCTAATATCATTAGATTTATTGGAAGGCTTATTTTTCAAACTTTCCATAACACTTCCGATTATATCCTCTTTCAAAAAAGCAATAATAGATCGTGTAATTCCAACTAAGTGAACATATTTAAAAAACAAGTTTCTGTTGACACAATTCCATTTCAAAAGCATATCATGAATGATAAAACTGTTAGTAAAATCTTTCTCATATATCTCCTTGAAAAAAAAAGAGGATTGAGTTTCAATATTGCTTTCATCAATGTGCGATCTATTTGTATCGTCAGCGTCATTTGAGTTCATACTTTCAATGTCTTCATCAAATTCGAAATTATCTCTGGTATTACCTTCAACATTAATATCTTCACTTTTATTACTAGACTTTTTATGTTTAGCTTTTTTAAAATAAACAACATGCGGAGAATAGACAATTGGATGAACTCCCAATTTTATCTCCATATCTTCTACGCTTTTCGAGTTGTACTCGTCAAAATCATGATAATCATACCATGACATATTTTCTTTGCTGACATGCTTTTCATGCTTTTGATCCTTAAAAAAAATGGCATGAATCAATCTAATGTCAACATTTTCGAGATTAATTTCCCCGACATTAAACTTCATTTTCATTATCTTTTGTGTCACATTTAACATTTGCTTATGAATAACAACAGATTGCTTATCTTGATATAAGTCAACTTTCAATTCACCAACCTTTGACTTGATACCTAGTCCATGAAACTGACCTTCGTTTCTATTTTTTTGAATATCATCAGTGTAATTATGGCCATCGTCTCTAAGCGCATGAGAAATGAAAATATCAGCAAGATGGAATTGATATCTAATGCTACTCAAATATTTAGAAAATTTCTTTGATTTTGTTGCAGGGCCAAAGATTTTGCCCTGCTTAATAGGAACAGACATATTACCAGAAAATAATTGCCACCATTTAATAACCTTTTTAACTTCTAAAGTTGAGAAATGCAATGAGTTATTTCTGTCTTTGTTATGCGAGTCAACATGAAATTGCATATTTATGAACTGACTTCTAAAACCTTTATAGGAATCATGATTTGTATCATGTTTAACAGAATTGGGATGCACCAATTTCACCTTATAGTGAGGGATGAAAGTACTTGTTCTTTTGTTCTCGTCGTTAATTCTTTCGAAAGATATACCAAAGTCAAAATTAACGCTAGTTCCCAATGAAATTACAGTTTTAGAATAAAAGCTTTCAATTCTTTCATTAACAACATTTGGATCATCTTGAAGATTACCTTCTGGTTGAGACAAATAGAAATGACTCAAATTACGAAAACCGCAGTAATTTTCAATATTTGCAAAATATACCGAATTGCTTGATTTTCTTGACCAAACTAGTAAGGGTTCTTTTAGAAAATCAGGCGAAACCCATCTGACACCACCTGCTTGAACGGAAAAAAATTTAGAGGTATCATCATTCCTATTAATGTCAAAGTTCACGTTATTAGTGAAAGACAAGACATAACCTGAATGAATATCAATCATTTTGTAAGGGTCGCGAGATCCTTTAAATATTATATCCAAACCATTCAATCTCCAGTTCAATCTACCATGAATGTTGGCTCTTAATTTATCCCAGAAACCAACCTTTTCAGATGGATCAAGCGGTGGTTTTGTAAAACCGTCAAATACCTTCATGATCTGCTGTAAAGCTGTTTGATAGGATACACCCCAGCAAATTCTAGTTGATTTTTCAGTATTCAAATTCTCAATGCTTAATTCGAAAAATGTCTTTACCGATTGTACAGATTTTGGTACCATTAATGAATAATATTTATCATTATCTTTCTGAACACAGGATGGAACTAAGGGAACAAATATTCTATTAATGTTATCTTCCGAATCATAATAAACTTCACAAATAACCACATTACCGCTTATGCTAATTGGAATATCATCATCTTTTGAGGATGAAGGCATATAAACCAAAGGTATTGGATAATCTCTTAAGTGAGCTCTAAACTCTTTAAAAGTTAAACGTAAATTCATGGGGATCATCATTTGATAAACTGTATCTTTTGGAATTTTTTTGCCAACACTATAAAGGAAATCAGAAAGTTCTCTAATCGGAAAATCAACCGATGATACGGTAAGAAAAATATCTTCAAACATACAGTTCAATAAAGGGATATTACCAAGTAAAAAATCAGACATAAAAAATTTACCGGCATTTCTTTTAGTTGGAATGAGGTCTGGCATCCAGAAGAATTCCTTGTTATTTTGCTGTTCAAATGCGAGCTTTTGTTTGAAAACTTTAATTCTTGATATCCATGACTTACTGAAACTTCTTTGTAAGACTTCAAATGTATTAAAAATTTCAAACACTTCTGTATTTTCAGAGTATCCATTATTGTATTCATCCTTAACCCATCCATCGTAATAAAACAATTGTTGATTAGTCTTAAGAATAAAAATTTTCAATTGGTTATTATTTGTAACCTCAAAATCGTAAACACCACGATAATCATTTTTGATTTTCTTAATAAATAATTCCAATTTAATCAAACGCTCTTTTTGTTCTGATAAGCCTATTTGATAAAAACTATTAAACTTGCTTTCAAATGGATCATCATTAAGAACAAATAATAATCTTTCACCTCTTATGGTAAACTTGGGTAAAATTGGTGCCTTCGAAACATGATGGATTTTTAACATTAAATCTGGAGTATTAGATTCAAAAGTACGATTCAAATGTTTAGTAATTTTTGTAAAAATAGAAATATTATCAAATATTTTATGAATTATCGTACCATGAGGAACACTTATACGAAAAGTTTTAAAATCGATTAAAGCAACTGTGAATATATCATCATTCAAATCAATGTTATCAAATCTTGGATCTTTCTTTAAAAAAAGGAATTTCTTTAATCTCGTAATATCCAAATTAATCTTAATATCATTCAATAAAATGAGTCTTTCGAAGAAATATTTCAAAGTTGGTGACTGGACAAAAAGACGTGAAGTATTCGAATGTAGAGATGCTTTTTTGGAATTGAAATTGAATGTATTTCCTCGGAATTGAAATTTCGTTTTTAAACCTAATGGCATATGAAACAAAATCTCTAAATTATTCACATTAACTTTTATTTTGATCAATTCCAGTAAAAGTTTACACTGTATATGGTTTTCAACTGCATCAGAATGATAGTCATCCCCACTGACAACAGTTGAGCTGGAACTGCCATTTTTCAGATTTCGCATATAAACCTTTGAATCATGGTTATCATGCACATCTTCGATTTTACTTTTTTTATCATAAGAAAAAATAGAGTTTTTAATCAACAGAACAGAAGAAAGAACAACAAAATAAGTGAATGCGGAGAAATTGGATGTGATATTATCAATATCAAAATTCACATCAATAGAGTTACTCAAAATAGTATGAATGGAGGAAGTATTACTGTTGCTGTCGCTCTCTGTATCACTGTTAAAAAAACCTGAAGATGATGTGGAGGAAGTAGCATTGTCTTTAAAATCGGAATCGGTTCGAAAAACTAAGTCATCATCAAAAACATTCTGATTATTAGTATTCTTATCGTTATTTTGCATTTCACTATCATTTTTTGAAACATTGTTATGCTGAATAGATGAAATGTTAAAATTTATCGTTGGTATAGTCATCAAATTAGACATTACAAAAAAATGAGATTTCTTTGAATCGTTTTCATCAACACTGTTGAATAACTTTGGATCACATGAAAAAATATCCATACCAATGTCATTGAGTTGAAATTTCAGATTCCAGAAAGTGGTACTAGAATTTTTTTGTTCATCAGCAAATTTCCTTGAAGCTTTATTATTGCTTGGAATATTATTCTCAGCGCCACTGGAACTATTAAGAGTCTCTCCACTTGTGACATTTGGATGTATGTGTATTCCGTGCAAACTTAGATTACTTTTAGAAAATTCCATTGGATCTTCAATAGATGGCGATTCATTGATTAAATCCATAAATATTGATCTCACTTGAAATTTCAATTTTCTAGAATTATTATTAATAAACTCGTTATCTGACAAAGGATTCAAATTTGTTAATTGATCTTTCGGAATGAAAAGCGACCGGACTGGTAACGAAAGTGAAAAATTGTTAGCCTTGAACCTAATCGATGTGAACCATGAAGGTAAATATTCAAATAACATATGATAATCATTTTCAATCTTTTTCTTAAGTTTATTAATCTTTGACTTGTTTTTCATTTTGGTATGGTAATATTCCGGAAAATATTGTAGCATTATTTTTTGTATTTTATGATCGATTGAATCTTGATAATTCAATGACTCAAAAATCGTGGATAATCCCTTAAGTGCTATGAGATTCTGAAAATCGATTTTCAAAGTTTCAAAAATAACGTTGCCAACTACCTGGGGAAGAACAGGTAATTGCTGGAAAGATACTTTAAAAGATACAAAATCTAGAAACATTAATTCCTTGGAAAATCTGTTATTGGTAATACTATTAGGCAAGCAGTTATCAGAGTTAAAAATTCCAATCCCATTTTCCTTATGCTTATATAAAATTTTAATCCCCGAAAAATCAAGCCTAAAATAAATCGAAATCTGAAAAAACTTATCATTAGCGACACTAATATTATTATATTCGTTTGGATTAAAATTCGAAGGTAATGAAGAAGCAGGGGTATGATCATTATTAACATATTTTTTTTGTGATGTCGTCTCAAATACAATCATATTTGTGTTTAATACTATGGATTGAGAGGAGTTTTTCAGATTTGGATCTTCATGGGTTATAACAAAAAGACCATCTTCAATAGTCAATTTCAATAGCAAGATAGGAACAATTCTCGATATGTGTTTGTATAATACATTCAAAATGGTATCCAATACTTCCAGATCTTGTTTTTTTATATTTTCTTTACTTGTGGGTTTCTTGTATTTTGTCCTTTTCACATCATTACCCACTGCCTTCATGAACGTTATAATTTTTTTGAAATGTTGATTTATAATTGATAATTGAGTTGCTGTAATATCCAAAGTTGGTGAGGATATGTGACTGGACAATTTGAAAATGGATGCAGGATTATAATTTAAATTATTTAATAATCTCAATGATTGATAAAGGAAATTCGACTGAACATTGTTATTAATATTTGCAATTTGAAATAGTTCAAATCGGTCATTGAGAGAAAATGTTAAATTTATCAATGAAGAAATCATTTGGACTGGGATGTCATTTTCAGAGAACATTAAATCATAACCTATTGATTTTTTATTCAATTTATTAATGTTAACATTATATTTTGCCAAATTCAAGGTGAAATAGTGTTTACTCATAAAACTCAAGTTGTCATTATTGTCTTCATTATTTTTCAACATGTCTAACACTTCGTTTATTTTGGAGGGATTATTCAATAGAAACAAAATCCAAATGTAAATCTGATCAATTTTAATATCAGATAAATTCACGTTAATCTTGTTTAATCTTCTCAAAAGCTTCGCATAACTTTGAATTATTATCTTGTTAGTTGAAAGAAAATCGCTTATGTTGAAATTTTTCTTTTCAGTTTGTACATTTTTATTATTTTCTTTTTTATTTTCAAATTTGGATTTGAATAAAGGTAATATCATTTTTAAGGTATCTAACACCCTTAAATTAAACCCACTGTTATTCAAATCAACAACAATATTTGATGGAATCAAATCCTTAGTAGTATCCACAAGATATGTAGTACTAATGATGCTATATTTGGAAATAGTAAGTGATTTATTATCCTTTGAATGAAGAACTAACGAATCTACATAGAGATTTGATTCAAAGTTATGTTTGAAAGATAATTCAGAAGTTGGTGATTCATCAATATGAGATAGATCGCTAAAAATTGAAGATGATATGAAATGACAAAATCTCATTTTTTCGATTTTGAGAATCACGTATTCATTATTAATTTCATCTTTTACACGAACGTTAACATTGAAGAAATAAATTGTGATCCCTGGAATATTACTCAAAAAATTATTAAATAATTTGGAAGCGATGATTTTCGATAAATAATCTTTTGTAATATCTTTATCATCACCATTATTATCTTCACCATTATTATCATCACCATTATTATCATCACCATTATTATCATCACCATTATTATCATCACCATTATCATCACCATTATCATCGCTATCATCGCTATCATCTAGTCTATCATGTTCTTTCTTAGTTTCTGATCTTTCACCATCATCACTATCAACTTTCTGGGAATTGATATCTACCGAAATATCAACATTTGATAGTTTAATGACAAACAATTTATCAGCTTTATTAACCAAATTAAGATGTAATAGAATTCTACCAACTCTCACTGGTTTCACACTGACATTAGAAACCAATATAATAAATGGCGATATGAACCATATCCGAAATTTGATGTTGAAAATGTAATTAAATAAAAACAAACACATAATCGCTGTTATTATTATTATCGAACCATTGCTGAACATGGCATTTACCCCTTCAAAAGACATGGGTCTAAAAAAAAGCCAATTCATTTGACAATAATAATTATAAGAGATAAAAAACGTTTATTGATGTGTGTTAGATATATTAAAATATTGCAAGAAATAGCAACATAGTCAGTCTGAATTGATATCAACGTTATTATTGCTGATTCTCCCTGGAGGTAATCTAGCTAAAAAGAGAAACTTTTCATGTCAGGACATGCAGTTTATTTTTATTTTTTTTTGTATATTTTTGCACTAATCGATTTATAAAGAGCAGCGTTCAAAACAAAGGTGGTCATTTTTCTTTATTGTGTCAATTATTTGTAAATGGAGAAAATTTTTTTGGAAAAAAAAAAAAAAAGTAAAAAGAAAGAAGTGTTAAAGAAATTACCATATTGAGATTTTTCGCTAATAAGCGAAGCTTAACTATCCAGAATTTCATTAATTATTGTTGTTGTGTTTTTCAAATGTACTTGAAATAAAAAAAAAAACCAATACTTTCATTTCAGACCTAAAAATTTACGACACAATAAAAGAGTAATACAAAAAATGATTTTATCCAAAATATTGTCGGAGATTGGAATTACAGCTTTTTTACAATCCCCTATAGACGTCTACTTGTTAGTCGCGATTAAATTCCTCCGTTATTTCTCTTACAGCTCAATCTCTTTAATTAATGCAATATATTTGAAAAAGATTGGATACAACGAAGCTCAAATTGGGATACTTTTCACCATCATCATGTTAGGTGATGTCATCACCACATTTCTGATTTCAGTGTTCGCAGATAAAGTTTTAGGAAGACGGAAAACTTTGGCTATTTCTGCATTTATGATGATTATGGCCGGGATTTATTGGTATTTGTTTAGTGATATACTTGGATTTTATCCGTTATGTATAGTATCTGCAATTTGTGTGATTACTGCTATTGGAAGCGATGTTGGACCTTTTAATTCTATAGAAGAAAGCTCTATTGCCGAAATTGTATCTGAAAAACAAAGATCGGATGTATATACCTGGTATAGTATTATTTCTATGTTTGCAAATGCCTTGGGATTTGCCTTTTCAGGGAGCTTCATAGGAGTGGCTATGAATCTGTTCGGATGGGATGAAATTGACACATATAAATTTGTGTATTTGGTTTACTCTATATGTGCTGGATTTATGTTGATATTATCTTTACAATTATCTTCAACAATTGAAGTCAATAAAGTAGTGGTCGGGATTGTATGTGAAAGTCTACAAGATGAAGAAGAAGAACCAGTCATTGAAGAAATATTGGAAGAACTGTTTCCTTACAACGAGACAACTGCATTATTGTCTTCATCATCAAATAATAACGAACTTGAAAGTCAAATACAAAAAAAAAGTAAATCAGGCGTTATTATTACACCATCACAGTTAACTAATGAAACTCTGTTTTGGAAAAATGTGATTCCACAACTTTCAAGTGCTGGCTGGTACATAGTAATCAACATTTCCATATTGTTTGCATTGGATTCTTTAGCTAGTGCCATCAGTGGGAAATCTTGGATTCTGTATTATTTTAAACAGAAATTCACCACCACTACTCAAGAATTGGGTCAGATATTCTTTTGGGCAAACCTTATCTCTTCTGTATGTTCGATGTTTTCCACATCAATTTGTAAGCGATATGGACCTATTTTTACCATGGTATTTACACATCTTCCTTCATCCATATTATTAGTGTTGTTACCATTGTCTAATAGTAAACTGATAACATTTTCAATATTTTTAACTAGAGCAATTACACAAGCTATGGATAATGCTCCAAAAAAAGTTTTTCTAACAGCCGTGATCGAACCTAGTGAACGAACAGTGGTTTTATCTTGGATTAAAGTAGTTAAGACTTTGGTATCAATTATAGGACCGGCTATCACGGGCGTTTTAGCAAATCATAAGAAACAAGCATTGGCAATCATTCTTGCAGGTGTTTTAAAAATTGTTTATGATACAGGAATTTTTGTGGCATTTTATGAATTAGATAAAAAACGTCATAACAATATTGTTCATAATAATTAGGAGATGTCAATAATAGATTCAATTAGATACTTTAATAATACAAATTTCTTCAATATTCACATAGCAGCATTCAGATTTTTTTTGTGTAAGTTGTCACATATTATTTTTATTGTCTCTACAATTGCAATTGCAATTCATTACTCAGTTGGTAATATTTTAAAAGTTTTTTTTTATATTCAATATTTTCGATTAGACGGTTACAATGTTGTATAGGGATTTTCTCTTTTCCTTGAAGTCAAAAAAATCAAATGCTGCTTATTAATAAATAACCGACGAATAATTAGTACCGAAAACGGCGAGTGAATCTGGCTATTATAAAGGTTTGATATGTAGACAGCAAACAAACATGTGTGCAACCGTACAACTCTAGCTGTCAGGCCAAGTAGGATTTTGTTGTCTGCCAATTTTGAGAAACGTTGTGTTGCTGTACCGTTAATGTGTTTGCTATTAGTGGAATCGCATTGCAATTGAAGAAGGTCAACTCGTGAGTACGTAGCTCTTTTCAAGTATTATATATTCATTTCCAAACGAAGCGTTCCCCATACCCGACCAAATTTCCCATAGCCAATCCAGCAACAAGCACTGGCCATGGCTTGGCATACTTAACAGCATTCCCTACATACCGGCCATTGACTAACAAGTACAAAGCTGACCAAACGGAAGTGAATCCTGCACCATTGATGTAGTCTCCGTCATATGTCATATATCCTCCAAGCAAACTTGCGGCAGCAAAGAGAGCCACAGAAGCTGGCTTTGGACCCACTTGAAGAAGTTTTGGCGGTTTTGCAGACAAATCCGACGACAAGGGGGAGATATGGGAAGAAATTTTGGCGGACCAAGACTTGTAGATTACGTGTGACGGGGAGATTACCGGGGAGATCAAAAGACATGACGAAAACGTCCATGCTGGATATGGAGTTAGGGTGTATTGGTAAAGCGTATCATGAAGAGATTTGAACTCGTTTTTGGCTGTTTGCGGATCTGGTGAGCTGGTACTGGTCATTGTGGTGATTGGTTGGTTGGAACAGGCAGAAACAGTTTTTCCGGGACAAGTTGGGACTGTATTGTTTAACTCAAAACTTGCTGACCCATGTTGCTATTTGTAAAGGATGCTAGTTTTTTTTTTTGTTACTTGCCAACATGTTGAAATATTAGGGATCGTGACTGCTGCAGCTATCATGTGACATGTACATTTTTTGAAAGCAGCCTCTCTCTTTGTATTTTTTTGGGCACTTTTTCCCCCAACAGCGGCTTACACACGCAAGATTATACCAAGAGAAAACGATTATATTAAAAAACATATGTAGTGCTAATATACAGAAACAGACAAAAAGAAGTAATAAAAAATAGTCATAGCAATGATTTTTTTAACCACCGAAACCGTACAAGGTTCTACCTTGTCTCTTCAAGGCGTAAACGACATCCAATGAGGTGACGGTCTTTCTCTTAGCGTGCTCAGTATAGGTGACGGCATCTCTGATGACGTTTTCCAAAAAGGACTTGAGGACGACTCTGACTTCTTCGTAGATTAAGGCAGAGATACGCTTGACACCACCTCTTCTGGCCAATCTTCTGATAGCTGGCTTGGTTATACCTTGAATGTTGTCTCTCAAGATTTTTCTGTGACGTTTGGCACCGCCTTTACCGAGACCTTTTCCACCTTTTCCACGACCGGACATATTGTATTGTTGAGTGTTTAGTTATTAAATTAATTTAAAAAATAAGAATGAGTGTTCCTTGCTGTAGATTAGAGTCAGAAAACAGGAGAGAAACCAGTAGAGGGGCGACAGGAAGGATATTTATAAGAGGTAAGAGCAATTTTTTTTTCTTCCTTCTTTTTTTTTCCCCCTTCCTTCTTGGCCACACACAGCAATGTGTGTGTGATAACAGAATCCAAAAAAAATGTAGCTTTTTGCAGTGGCATGTAATTTGCCATCGTGCTGTTTATTGTATTGGCAGGTAATGAATGTATCAATAGTGTGCGCTCGTGCATGTATGCTGGACCTTGCGGACCAGCTGGTCTTCGAACTCGCCGCGAGTCTGGCGCTTTTTTTAAGCTCATTAGTTAGTCAGTTCCTGCATAGCTTAAATGTGTTCCACAAAGTACGCATGCAACAGAATGACCGGCGTATGTATCAGCATGCAAGACATTGCGCAGCCGGTCCGCCAGCTACACTCGAAAGAAAAATAGACAGAAAAAAAAGCAAGAGCCGAACATTTCAGCACGACCCATGACTGTTGTTGCGTCTGGCGGCCACTGCACGCACTTTTTAGCGTGTCAACCAGGTGCTCCTGAGCGAGCGGATACTCCTGGCCAGTCTGCCAGGCAGCCTGGCGGCCAAAATTGCAAGCAGGCTGCATCTGCATTTACATGCCCACACAGAGCTGGTACTTTGCAGTCCAACAATTACATCTCAGCACAACTTCACCACTCCCGTCTTTTTTGTGTGTGTTTCTCTATCTATGCTTGCGAGTCCCCCGCAAGCATGGACAGACACACAAAAACTTTGCATCGCTCTCTAACGCTGCTGCCACTATTACCAGATAAATATTGTAATCCATCATCACATAAATAATCATTTCTTCTTATGCCGCCAGCTTATAAAAGTGTCTGCATTTCCCATCTTTTTAGTTTTTCCTCCTCACCGCTTCTTTTCCTCTTCCATTTGTCCACACACACCCATACCAACAACCAACACATATTCATCCAACATGGCCAGAACCAAACAAACTGCTAGAAAGTCTACAGGTGGTAAAGCTCCAAGAAAGCAAATCGCCTCCAAAGCCGCCAGAAAATCCGCCCCATCCACAGGCGGTGTCAAGAAGCCACACAGATATAAGCCAGGTACCGTTGCTCTTAGAGAAATTAGAAGATTCCAAAAGTCGACCGAGTTGTTGATCAGAAAGTTACCTTTCCAAAGATTGGTTAGAGAAATCGCCCAGGACTTCAAGACCGACTTGAGATTCCAATCTTCTGCCATTGGTGCCTTGCAAGAGTCCGTCGAAGCCTATTTGGTCTCCTTGTTCGAAGACACCAACTTGTGTGCCATCCACGCCAAGAGAGTCACCATTCAAAGAAAGGACATCCAATTAGCCAGAAGATTAAGAGGTGAAAGATCCTAGGTTTTTTTTATATCCTATACTATAGCTAAGATGCTCCACGAATACCGCTTTTTGTACTTCTCACTTTTACTTCTCACTTTTTTATGATCAACCTTTAATTTGATATTTTATATATTTTGTTAATACTATGTTTTTATTATGTTATGGAAATACCGCTGCTTTAAGCAAACATTTTTGTTAGATTGCAAATTACATGACTAGCGTAAGTCTAAAGGCAATTTTTTTTTGATTCCAGTTTTCTCACTGAAATGCTGCAGAGTAACGCTTATTTTCACTCGTTTTTGCGCCCAAATTTGACAGTAGCCATGGAAATGTGAAACGGCAAGGATAAAAAGTGAATTCGTGCTTTTTACAGAAAGACGAAGCACACTCGACAACTGTGGGAGGGAAGGGACTTAGAGGCGCAAGAAAATATGAATTGGTAATAATTGAGCAAATTTACTGGAGTATGATTTATATACGTATTTATTATGCTACTAACCTTTATTAGATGCTGCAGTCAACTCCAAGGAAACATCTCTATATTCAACAAAATCAATTATAAAAAAACTATTTATTCTTCTTTTTTTGTAGAAAAATAACCAGAAAATGAGAAAAGAAAGTATGAGCTGCTGCCTCTACATTCTTCACGTGCACGTGTACTTTATCTCTCTGTATCCTACTGCAATTATGTATCTCATCAGCCAGAATTTTACAGCTCCAAAGCAATTTTATTTTATTTCGGTCTATAGAGCGAGCTCCTCTAGCCCATTGATTACACATGTAATTCGACAATAATTGTGGCATTCGCTGCGAGGAGATTCGTCATATTGTAAGCATCAATTTCGATACGTTTTCTTTTTTTTTATTTATATATAGTTGTTTTTTTGAATTTATAGGCCAGAATACTCAATATGGCGTTCGAAACACAAAGCATACTTATCCGTATAAAGGAGCTATTTTCAGCTATTAATATTCGTAATTTTTTACACTTAACATTTTTATCCTAGTTGACTCAGTTACTGGATGAACTACCATGCCATTGAAATATGAGGAAATAAAAAAAAAAGTTTTTTTTTCTAGAAAAGGAACTAAGAATTTTTTTGATTTGGGAGTATTTCATTTTTTATAGTCTCACCTAACTGTTGACGCTTTTTGCTACTTCATGCATGTTGAAATGCAATTTGTTAAACGGCGTGCAGTGCTGCTAAACCAACATTAAAAAGAAAAGAAAACCAGACTGAAGAGCCTGACTTATATATTTGATTTGACTTCATTCTTTATAATTATCAGTGTTATCATTAGATAATAAATTAGTCAATTGATTTGGGTAACTGGCTAATGCGTCCTACAGTTTTTCGATTAATAAATAATCATCAATAACAATAGTATTAATAAATAAAAAATGTCCGGAAGTTATTGGGGCTCCACACAACGCAAAAATTGGCAACACACACATGAATCACTACTAGAAAAGCGTCGAAATTTGGAAATTTTAGAAGATCAACTAATAGCGAGCGGTGCACTTCCAGTATTTCTTAAGGATGTTGAATATGATTATGATATGAGGATTTTTCTTCATAGTTTGATACAAAGCCTTGGTAGAAAATTACAACTTAGATCGGTACCTATTTCCACGGCAAATGTTTACGTATCTAGATTCTTATTGAATGTGTCAATTAAAGAAATCAATCCTTATTTGCTAGTAGCTACATGTGTTTATCTTGCTAGTAAAATAGAAGAATGCCCGCAACATATAAGAAATGTTCAATACGAAGCTCGGGCGTTGTGGCCGGAATACATAAGCAATGATTATTCGAGAATAGCAGAATTCGAATTTTACCTTATCGAAGAATTAGAGAATTATTTGATTGTGTATAATCCATATCGATCTTTGGATCAAATCAGACATTTTTTAGCATTTATAGATTACAAAGTTATCTCTTTGGAAGACGAAGAACTAGAAGACGGAGATGATATGCAAATGATTGAAACCTTGAATTTATCCGCTGAAGAATCACAGTTATGCTGGTCCATAATCAATGATAGCTATATCACGGATATCCCCTTACTATACCCGCCGCATATCATTGCTACAACTTCGATTTATCTTACGATAATAATGAAAAATCAAAGTAATGATACTCGACTTGATTTATTGACAAATTTTGTGGCAGTGTCCAATATCAATTTGGATGAAGTCACAGAAGCTATTCAAGAAATAATGACTTTGTATACTTGTTGGGATTCATATGAGGAAACTTCAGTGAAAAAAAAAGTAGCGAAAATGTTTCTCAATAGATAAAAAAATTGATAAGTAATAAAAAAAGAATTGTATATAACTGATGATGATTGTAGCGATCACTAGCTACCAACTTGTCAGAAGCTAATGCTGTCTTATTGATAAATTTTTCGTTGCCTGAACCCAATAAAAAAATAATCACGTGGTTTACACGTGCTGAGTTTCTTGTCCTATTACTGTTTTGTATTGCGCAAACAAAACAAAACAAGAGCAAAACGTAAACAACAAACAATCAAGAACGATTCGCTCGATTGCTAAGATCGATATTTCATAATCAGCATCAACATTAAGTTATTAAAGAATTTCTTTATTCATGAATATATACATATAAATAAAATTATAATATTAAATAATAATTATTAATAATGGACTCCACAACACTCAAATTGCAAAATTTTGATATCAGCGATACCACAAAACGATTGATAGAATTATCCAGAAAAAGAATTCAGTCAGATTTATTATCTTCAGAAGCTGCAGCAGAAACAATAGCTATGGAGAAATTAGAGAAAAACGTTGATAATGAAAAAGAACATAACAAATCGAATATAAAATCACCGAGTGCTGCTGGTTCTGATAAATTATTAACAGAAACATTACCTTCTGCGGACGAAGTTCACAAGATAATCAATTCTATTAACCATTCTGATCCCGGATCCAACAGCGAAACTGACTACAAGTCCAATAAATCAAATGTACAGGTGCGAACACCTTTTTCTGACAAGTTAATCAAAAATCTTGAAGCACGGATAAATATCAGTGGAAACAACGAATCTTTAGCATCATATAAGAAGAACAAGGATATTTTTTCAAGGTTTGTACAGTTTAAAATACAAAAAGCACTATCGAAGAATAAAGCTTTTAAGGAAGGAAATATGTGCTATCAACCTGATGATGATGAGAGTGATTCAGATGCAGATTTTGGAAATTTTGGAGAATTGAGTAACGAGGATAAACAATATTCTACAATTTTAGCTGGTCTTTTAACTAATAAGTACTACGATGATAAAAAAGCCAGTGAATTAGAAAATGGTGATGGTTTTGAATATGCAGACAGTGAAAAAAAAAATTCTGAGTTACCTGCATATAGAAGGTTTAAGCAGCTTATAGAATTGAAGAAAAAGCAGGCAGAAAATGAAAAAAAGGAGCCCAAAGAGGAAGAAGAGTTGAAAAGCGTGATTAGCAAATCAAAGGAAAAGAAACAGAAGAAGAGAAAAAATAATAATAATGATATAAATACTGAATTGAAGAAGACGAAGAAGCCTAGAAAAGAAAATGCAGATGATGAACTGATCAATGAAAAAAAATTATTCAATAACAAAAAGGAAGCAACAGTGGAGGAAAAGGTAGAAGATTCAAAAAAACAACTTGAAAAAGAAACGGATCAAATATAGAACCCAAAAGAAACAAAAATCATTGATACAGGGATGCCTACTAGCAATGTGAATATATCAGACAGAGAAGATAAATCTATAATTGAAAATAGTTTGAATGAAAATGAAAAAAACAATAGTTGATCTTATATTGAAAAAATTGGACAAAAAAAGAGAGAAGATAAAAATCATGAGATAAAACAAAATTAGTGCAAATAAATAGACAAATACTCTTGTTCGAAGAAAATGTTAAGTAATAATTTAATGTGTAATATATAATTATAGTTGTATCTGCTTTTTGTACTTATGCTTGAAATGATAGGGTAACCCATCTCTTTTGTGCGTCTATTTATTTCGGTTGAACTCTTCGAAAAAAAAAAAAAATGAAACAAAAAATTTTTTTTCTCCGATTGCAAGGAAAAAAAAAAAGTATTTAATACTTGAAATTCTCATTTATTTTACTCTCTTCTTTTCTTCTTCATAATCTTTCTTGTTTTCCAGTTCTTCGCATTATTGACCGAAGAATTGTACTTTGAAGCTTACAAAAAGATATATATATATATATTATTTTGCTTTAGGGAAAGTCTCCGGTTAACAAAGCGGAAAACGCAATACAATGAAAGTTGTATTAATGGGAAAAAGAAACAAGTTCACTTGAAATTGTTTGTGCTTCACCATGTTAGCATCAGGAGCCACTGTTTACTTTGTTTGTTTACAAAGCATTATAACACATTTCTACGTTAACAGAACTTTGTGTATTGATTACTCATTCGCAGTTTCTTATGGATATTTTATTATTCAGGTCATATGCATTAACTTGTTATGTTTGTAATCCCTGTTATATGCCAGTTTATAAATCTAGGTTGGCAGAGGTGTTTGAATGATTGCACAACTAGTTGCAAGTCTTTTAATGGATAGTGAATGTTTTTTTTTCTGAATTCCTATCACGCAAGGTGATGGATTTTGTTGTTTCAACAATGGGTTTTTGCTAGCCTAATTATAGTTATTACAATTGACCTTCGGGTTAACCCAATGGAGCTTATTCTTGTGTCAATGATGCCTTTTTGTTTTCAGGTTTGCTGTCGTTTGCTCTTTCATTAAATGGAAGAATGAATCGATACACAGTCACATGTGTCAAACCTTTATATTTTGGATTTTCTATGAATTAGATTTTTATGATAATAGTGGTAAAAAGTGGCCTTTTATTACTTATTATTTTATTGTCCTATTCTTAATTATTGTTAACTACTTACTAAATTGATATGATCTTTTTATTTAAATGATGAAATTAATTATTTTGAGTCAAGCTCTGAATACAAAATTTGAAGATTTATTTATTTCTGATCTTTAAAGAAATCATGTTCATCATTAGTAAGGAGATTAATGATAGTATATAGTGTTTTATTCTTTATTAAAACGTACACCATCAGATGATGATTTATCTTTTAATAGGATTTTCTTCATTAAAGCTACATTTTCTTATTTAAGAACCCTTTATTATTAGGTATGTACAATAAATATGCAAAATTTAGATTTTTATGTTATGAATTCGACATTGCGCTCATTAATATAGTGTTTGTTTGTATCAGTATAATCTAATGTTTCTAAAAAAATTTACTTTTACTCCGCCACAATAGTTGAAGATATCAAGCAGTATAGGCAATAATAAAACGTTTTGATGTCGATTTATTATCAAACACCCTGAAATCACTTGATACAAGAAAAAAATGAGAAGATTTTGATTTCCTATAATATCTAAGTCAGTAAAGACCAAAAAGGACATACATATTTCTTAGAAGGCGTGTCTAGGTTTTTCTGTACTAGAGAAAGGCCCAACCAAATGTCCGCTGTAAATTTACTGAGAAAGAAGAGGGATATGAAGGTTGCATCTTTTCGTAAAGTATATGTTTCTTTTTTTATAGTGTCCAAAGCATTGATGTGCGGCAGAGTTTTACAAATTTGATATAACAAGTTCTTATGTTAAACAATTAAATCATAGGGCTTTTAGACGTGTTTCTTTTTTTTGCGGTAGAGATAAGTTCTCATCGTTTTCTTGGTTTTTTTAAAGCCACATGTTGAAATTTGCGCATTTGTATGGAGGAAAAATGCGTTTTACTGTTTTATGGGTTCGTGGAGATTCTTAGCATCGGACATGCACAATCCACTTCAACATGCATAGCAGCCTAATATTATGAGAAAGCCATCTATTTATTTTTATCTTTTCTTGAATATGTCATTTCTAAATATATCTTTATGGGCAATTAGGAAATGAAATATATATCATAAGAATTCTTACCACTTTTTTCTGATTACATTTAATTTTTGATGTTTATTCTTTTTCTTTTCTTTTCAAGTTTTTCATGGTATATATTGCCTTTTCCCTATCATTTAATTATACCGAAAACATAAGATAATCCTTAATAGTAATAATATTAATAATATGTTAAATATAATAATACTATTGCCGTTACTCATTACCGCTTCCAAAGCGTCTCCTTTATTGAATAAAAGATATTACATTAACGCAGCTGACTGGAGTGGCGGCGATGCCTTACCAGCCTATTTGACAACCGGAACTGATATCTGGGATAAGGCTACTTTGACTACATTTAACTGGAACACATGGAACGATCCGCAGTTTCAAACAGCAGCTACCCCAAGTATAACACCGAATCAAGATATAACAACGTTCTCCAGTATTACTGTCCCAACTTTTACTACTCAATCAACATCGTTCACTTTTCTGACTGCTTCACCGACTTCAACTGCAACCTTGGATGAAGATCCGTACGTAAAAGATACTAAATCCAGCAACAAAGCTGGTATGGTCGTTGGCATTGTTCTTGGTGTTTTTTTTTTCTTTGCAATTATTGCAGGTATATTATTCTTCATGTGTTACTTGCACAAGAAGAGAGCTGCCCAAGATATTGAAAAAGGCAATGAAATTACTGCCGCTTCTAGAGAAGTTGTCGGATCGTCCGGTTTCACTGGAGGTGCTATCGCTGGCGCCGCTGGTTTGGCTGCTGGCGCTGGAGCAGTCGAAGTTCTTGGTGACGATGAGTCACACATTAAGGATACGTTTGATGATAACGCAAGTACAATCACAGGAAGCTTTGCTTCTTTGAGTGAAAAATTAAAGGAAATTCAGGAACAGTATTCTAATGATGGTATGAGTGTCTCTACTATGCATGACGACTTTGATGACGACTTAGCCAGCAATAATGAAAGCGAATTCGCTAGTGTCGCAAATAGTTCAATTTTCTCAGATTCTAAAAAAGTTGATGCTGATGACATTCAAGAAACCGTTGGTTCTATTGCTGGCAATAGAAATATCTCTGATTCTGCCGTCGCTGCTGCTGTTGCTACCACAGGTGTTGCTGCTGCTGGTATTGTTTCGTCTAAAAGAGGTTCTGTTGACAGCTTTGCTTCAACCATGTCTTCTGCTACTGGTCATTCTGATGTCAGCTCTTTGAGATCTTCTCTTAAAAACATGACTCCATCGATTAAACATCTTGAATCTCCTGGATTATCTCCAAAAGCTACATTGGCTCAAGAACATGCTGGCTCGGTCTTTGAAGAAGAAGAAACCGAAGAAATTGTTCCACTTCGTGGATCTCCTAACGCATCAACTGTGCAGGAAAGTCCTTTGACTTTTACCGGTACTTCGACTGATGCTGACAGCGTGGCACCAAGTTTCAGAAAAGATGAAAATTTCCCAAATAAGTATAATAATTTTGCCACTGAATTTCTAGCCACCAAAGAAAGAAAAGAAAGTGAAGGCACCGTCAAGCCAGATAACTCTGAAAACGAAAGTGTCCATTCCAAACCGAAGAGGGAATCAACTTTTGATTTTGAAACTGGTACTGGTGAAATCGAACCTGAAGAACAGTCTGGTAGAAAGTCTTCTGACGCTTCTTACTTTACAGAATCCATCAACTAATTAAGTTATTTCTGCTGGACAGAATAAATTAATTTGTTTTTTAATTAGTCCCTTTTGTATTATTAATTCTATAATTTTTTTTCTTTTGTTTATATACATATATATTTAGTTATATGCTATAGCATTTTTACACCCTCATTTATTATCATTCGTTGACTTTAGCTTTTTATCTTCTCCAATATTATTAATATAATTCTTTTGCATATAAATTCTATTATATTATCCATAGTTACTGATTCTGTGTTCTACATGTTGTGATTGAAAACGATTTTTCTCTCCCTCATGAGAGAGAAAAAAATTGAAATTATTGAACAAGAAAAAAAAGTAAATGAAAGAGAAAAAAAAATGGGTGAGAAAAAAATAACAATCGAGCCTATTCTTATGGGCAGAAATGCGTAAATTCGTAAAATCTTAAAGTATCGAAGTATCGTATTTTCAGAACTGAAATCCATATTCATGAGAAGATACTGCTAGTATTTTTCAGTAACTATGGCCTCTGCTATCTCGATTCTAAATCATGAACTTTCCCCACTAATAACGCGGACATATAGATACGACGAAGAACGTGACCTACCTATTGATGATATCTTAAATAATTTTAAAACCGCAGTGACGAAACATAATGATTTGCAACCTATTATACATATTTGTGGATACAATTATATATATATGCAGTCGCATGAATTGGTAATATTAACAATAGTGAATGATAGATATTATGCAAATACTAATGTGATGTGTTATATGGTTTTTTTAAGCAAATTTGAAAGTATATTGAAAAGTTATTTTAAAACTAAGGTGATAATTCAGGATATGATCATAGATAATTTTCCATTAGTATATGAATTATTCGATGAAGCATTTGATTATGGTATAGTACAAATTACAGATTTTAACATATTAACCGAATTCATCAAGATGGAACTCAATATTAATGAAAGCTTTGAATTGAACGCTAGTATCTCTAGAGTATCTACCAATGAAATTTCATGGAGACCTAAAGGTATATTTTATAAGAAAAATGAAATATTTGTAGACATGGTAGAAAAAGTGAATGTTCTAATAGATTTTAACAACATATTGAAGAAACAAATAATTACTGGGCAGATACGAGTCAAATGTTATTTAAGTGGAATGCCTGTTTTAAACTTAGGCTTAAATGAATTCTTGCTTAAATCGAAAAACACATTTGATTCTTTTGAGAATATTTCTTTTACCAATCTTAATTTCCACCAATCGGTTAAACTTAATAAATTCACATCAAGTAATTTGATAAATTTTGTTCCACCAGATGGATGTTTTGTGCTCATGGATTACAAAATTGAACTGAAGAAACCATTATTAGTGAAAGTCGCTAATATAAATTTTAGAAAAAAAATAATACACATTAAAATGAATAATCATGATGCTAGTACAGGAGATGATGGTTGCACCCCTAACTCAAAAATTACCAAGCTTCTAATAGATATCGATTTAATTACTACATTTCCGAAAAGGCTAATCGCAACAGATATTATGATAACAATTCCTATAAACTTTAAAAAGTATAGAATTAATTTTGATAACGTTCCAAGATTCAAAACAAAGGTTGGAAAGGTGCTACTAGATTTAGAAAAGAAGGCTATTGTATGGAAAATAAGTTCTATTGCTGGCCATAGGACTTTCCAAATGTCAAGTGAAATATTATTATTAAACGATTTTGGAACAGATCTTGAAGAAGAAAATGATCAAGATTCATCAGAAAGTGACTATGATAGTGACTCGGAAAATGATGATGATTATTATTATAAACGAAATAAAAAAAAAGGCATTTCAGATAACGCCAAGAAAATGAAGCAGATTTATAAGACCGTTCAAAAGGAGAAAAAAATTATTAAATTGGAAACCAAGTTGAGTACAAATGTACAAAGAGAGGCACCAATATCACCTTCTTTATTAATGCAACTTGATAGTCAAGGACAAGTCAATGAGTCTAATTTAGATACAATCTTAGACTCTCCAACTGTGGCGCTTCCTTCCCTTGAAAACCAATTTCAACTTAACAGAAATGTGGTTTCAGTTAAATTCACCATCCAAGACATTACATGTTCTGGGCTTCAGGTTAGCTATTTGAAAATTGAAGAGCCGATGTTAGAGTACACATCTTTTCCATGGGTGAAGTACATAACAGAAAGCGACGAGGAATATTGTTTTAAATTTCCTTTTAATAGGCTGGGACCTCTGGAGGTTATAGTCAAATACAAAAATGGATCAAAGAAAGCTAAGTTGGAGAAGGAAAGCGATGATATTCAAGAAGAGAAAAATCCAAAAAAATCTCTGACATAATATATGTTCACACATGTACAATTTATTAAATAAATAAATAAAAATAATTATAGATTAATGTTTTGATAACGCAACATATCTTAAAAAGCAAAAGTAACTATATCCAAATTAGGAACAATCAATACTGTTTGAGAGCTATTCTTGTAATCCAATTCAACATTGAATTCATCATTCAAATGGTTGTTAATAGATTTAATATCAATTCTAGGTAAAACAACTTTACCAATTTTCAATGGAATTAAGAATAATTGTATATCGGGTTGATCAACAATTCCACCAGCGCTATTATCTACTGAAAAACTAAATTTTTTCAAGCCACTAATTAGCCAATTTTCATTCTGAGAAATTTCAACCTGGAATTTCTCCAAAGAGCTATCTTTATTTGGATCCGCAAATAAAACCTTTTTCTTCTTTGGAGGGGACATAACTGATGTAGATGATTTGAAATCCTCAGTTTTTCCTCTCCAGTTTAATGATGAGGTGATTTTCAAATTTATAGGAATTGGCTCACCCACAACATATTGACTTTTTTGTTCGAATTCTAGGAAGGCAGTGTGTATAATTTGAATCAATGGTACTGGGACATCAATAGTTAATTCTCTAGTTATAGAAGTATAATCAATATCACCAATTTCAGTATTATTAATCTCTGTTGTGAATTTTTGAAAATCTTCTAAAAATGCCAATTGAATAATCTTGAAGATTTCATTAAATTGACTGATACTGAAATTGATCAATACAATTCTATCACACAAAGCATATTGGTTCAAATCAAATTCAAACAATTTAAACAAATAATGTTTGAAAAGCAAAAAATATTTTGTATTATCTTTCAAATAATTGACCTTAAAGTGATTCCAAATCTTAAGAAAGATCTCTTCATTCAAATTTCTATAATCGATAGTCAATAACAACGGATTCTCGTTAACAGGTGAATCTGATTCAGATTCAATTTTAAAAAAGCGAGATATTGGTTGCTCATTGAAAGAAATTAATGATTTTGGCTTAAGACCCGTCGATGTTTTGTAGTGTTCATTAGACAGCAAATTAGTATCTAAAATTTTAACAGGAACCTTAGGATCCGAATTACCAACTGAAAATTTAGAAAATAATTTATCAGATTTAAAAGTATCTTGTACTGATACGGAGATAGATAAGGCAGAGTTTAAAAAATCATCAGAAAGAATAGAATATTTATCATCCGCTGTAACTTTACATCTCAAGCCAATTATGTTAGACATAGCGCTAAAGGTAGTGTATGGAATAATAAATTCAACAAAGGAATACGGTTGAATTTCAGCATTATTGATTTCAAAAATTTGACTTTGTCCAGATGACTTAATTAGCAAACTTCTCTTCAAAGAATAATCAATTAAGGTATCATCATCAAAATCATACTTTCCGTTTTCAGCTTTGATTCTCTTTTTATAAACTGCTTCAACAGCCAATTTATCTAAATCTATTGCATCGTTTTGACTCATTTCTAATTTCAAGTTATTGATAGCAAAGTCAGCAACATTGACTTGTAAAACAAATTTTTTCAAATTCAAGTTTAAACTCAACGGATTCTTCATTTCAAAGTATAAATTAGTGATTACTGGATAAATAAAAATAACAATATTGTCAATATCGAACTTTTTACCTATTTTTATATTACCAATATAGAAGTTCAAATTTTTAGGAATAAATTTACCGATAATAATATGCAGGCAATTCAAAATAACTTTGTTTTTGCCTTTATCCATACTCAACATTGAACGATCGGTTCCAATATTCTTGGTCAAGTCGAATACTAAGGTCTCATCATTCTCATCGATGTTCTCTAATATTAACTCAACCTTATCAAACTGCAAACCTGTGTTATTTTTCTTTGTATTGTATAATAAAGGATTATTTATTTCGATCTCAATGCTGTAAGTATTGGTCTCATTGATTTGCATAACTGGGTTTATCTTGAAACGATAAATTTTACTTAAGTCATGCTCAATGGAAATGGATCCTTTGTAGTATTCTATTTGATCAAGAATTCTATTGATTTCAGAATTGCTAGTTAAAAACTTGTTAATATTATGAAGATTATTATTGATATCTACATCAATAAATTTGTTAGACGATTCAATTAAAATAGAAGTAAATTCAAAGTATGATTTGACTAGCATTGTTTTCTTTTCAAAATCATCACCTTTTTCTAATAGTTTTTCCAAGCAGTTAATGAAGATCTTTAATAAATAAAACGCAATATACTCCCAACCTTGTTCGTTATAAAAGCCGGGGCAACTTTTTAAAACCATTAAACTTTCGTCATAATTTCCCACCTGATAATTAAGCAAAGCTATATCTAAAGATAATAAATCCACGTTTCTAGGCTTATCGGAAATATTATAGTTATTAATTGTTAATTCGGTCAAATTTCGGAAATGCCTACAAAAACTATCAAAAGTTTCGAAAATCCTTTTGAATGAAGGATTGACAAGCATAATTTTCTCCTCTTTCTTGACCATATTTAAATATCTATTGATTTTTAAATCTGTTAATTGATCGATAATGTAATTATCAAGATTGTAGTCATAATATTTTCCAAGAAGTATGACAAAAAACCTCTGAATCAATCTCAATTGGCCGATACAATCATTCAATTCTTCGTTATTAGAGTAAACCTTGAAAGCTTTATTATTTTGTTCATTAAAGAAAAACTCTTGAACAAAAAATAAATAGTTTTCCACAATTGTATAATTGAATTCAACTAATTTAAATAAGTTTACAATTTGATCATTGGAAGTCAAAATTTCAAAAAATAATTGATTGATAAATTTTTTTAAGTGCTTCAATAGATCATTAATGTAAATTATGTTTATTGAAGGAGTAGCTGATAGACCGTCACTATCATTGAATATCAATAAATTTACCAAAATAGCTTGTTTCAAGAACAAGTAATTCTTCAATTCAAAATACGAGATCTCATTGTTAATTAACCTTTTTCTTAAATTATCAAACATAGGCTTTCTGAAAACTGTTAAATAATCAAACATTTTTGGTGCAACATCGTAAAAATTATTGCTATCTGATTCAAAATTTTCATAAAACACATTTTTCTCAATATCATTTTCAAAACCAATATTCTTACTAAACTCTATGGTAGAATCATTTTTCTTTAGATAAAATGTGAATATTTCTTCTAGTTTTTCATATTCAATTAATGAATCTTCATAAAGATTTAAATCATGGTAAAGAATAGCCAAGTTTTCATTCAACAAAAAATATAATCCAATATTAATATTTCTTGTGAAAAGCGAATTCTTATCATCTAGTGAACCACTATCATCTTTAGATCGGTTAACAAACTGGCTAATTTTCAATTCAAAAAATTTTATTCTGTTAACAAAACTGTTTAATATTCCCGATTTTAAACTATTAAAAAATATGCTAAAAGCTTGTGTTCTTTCGTCTTGGCTTGAATAATCATGTTTTAATTTCATAATTTTCAAATTGTTATTTGCAGTATTAGTTGTATCTTCATTAAAATCCAATTTTATCTTATCTAAAAGACTGTATTTGAAAGCAGTTGTTTGATCATCCTTTTGGCCCTTTGGGACATACAAAAGAAGCAACCAGTCGGTAGGTAGTTTACAATTATTCACGGATTGTTTAAACCATTCTTTAATAAAAGGTCTAACAACTTGCTTGTAATGCTCCATATTGGCTGTTTCAAATAACATTATCTTCAAGTAGCTATCATTAATGGAGTTAATCAAGTTCATGGTCTCTTTGTCATCTCCAGTATTATTCATTTGAGCATCAATAGCTTTATCAATAGGGTTATGCCTGATAGAATTTGGAATTTCTTCAACAAACTCAACATCTAGCTTCGAGATAGATCTTAAGGGAGTATTCTCATTAAGCTTTAAGTGTAAGTTTGACAAAGGTAATTTTGATTCTATTTCATTTTTTACACTTGGATATATGGTGAAAGGATCGTAAAACGACACTTTCACTTTTTTAACTTTGTCAATTTTGAGATTAAGTTGATCCATCAAGTGCTGTTTTGGTTAGAGATACTTGGATTCGCTATTTTAATTAAATTAGGAATTAACCAAACATACAATACTGAAATATGTTTTTAGATTTGTTCTGTATACGTTGTAAAAAAAAAGTGTTCTGTTCAGCTGAAAAAAAAGGAAAAAAAAACATTAGTGCGTTATGGTTTTGCGGGTAACAATTTTAAAAATTAACCAAAACTACACCAAGTAATCACAATATAATTGCAAACTATTAAACAAGATATATTGAATTAAGTTTGATTGAATATACGAATATCAAATTACAATAAGCTTAGGCAAATTCCGTACCTATTTAAAGGATATTTTCTAATTGGAGTTACTGCATAACAATTACATTGGCAACTCGATGGTTTTTTAATTTTATGCGCACCGCATTTTGTTTTTTTTATAAACACTTTTCACAAACCATAAACAAGAAATAAAGCTCAACTTTTGATTGTTATAAATTTTAGTGGTTGAGCAATTACAATCAGCTCAATTTTTGTAGGTGTATTTTGTGTTAGAAAATAATTGATTTTCAAATTGATTGATTGGGTTAATTAATATTATCGATTACAAGATTAACAGTATAGAATACAGAGTAAAAAATGTCTAAATATAAAGGAAATGAGACGCCATTAGTCAGTTGGATGAAAAACTTAAAGAAAAGAGCTACTGCTTGTTTAGATGAACAGAAAGAGAAGGAAGTTTTATTTAAAAGGGAATTAGAATTAGAAAAGGATAGAATGGAAGCTTCAAATAAGTTTGAAGGAAAACTTTCGAGTTTTCAGAATTTCGAAAGAATAGGCAACTTTTTGGAGAGTAAACCAACGGTTGGAAATAAAATACTCTATGACACCAATGATGAAAAAAAAGGCAGAGGTGATATATTAGCAAATAAAGAAGATCAGCAACTAGAAAGTGATACATCTGAGGTAGACGAATTATTCAACCCACCAAAGGTAAATAAGCCAATGGAGAATGATATACAGTCTATCAATAGTGTGTCATCAGAAGAATCTGATGAATTTATTTCTGATAAGGAACAAAGTATTGACTATAGCCAAAAAAATGATGATCAAGATGAGCTGTATAAAGAGGTTGATGATAAAGAAGAAATAGATTATACTGAAGAAATTGAAAGTAATGAGACGGATCTGCGCGATGAGGATGAAAATAATACTTATGAAGAAAGTGAGAACAGTGATCAATATTATAATCAGAATTTAGTAGGATCTAAACAAGATAATTCCGGTAAGCAATTCAATTATGAGGCATACAGAGAATTCATGAAAGTTGATCCAACAAGACGTCCAGACTTTAATGAAGATATTAAGAATAGTTCATCCAGTTCTATATCTGATTCTTGCCAAGTTATTCTTTTGTCATCCGATAATGATGAAGAGCCCAATGTGGATGGCAAACTTCAAAATTACAATTATCAAGAGCAAACAGAATATAGTGATGAGAATGATATTAATAAGTCAAGCGAAGAAGAAAATGAGGAGCAAATCGATTACGAAAAACAGTCATTTCCTCAGAATATTGGGAATAATGAAAGCGCTGTGTGTGATGGGGACCTAGAGAGTGAATTGCAAGGCTATTATAGTAATAATGCACCTATGGGTGATTATTTGATGAGCGGTTTCAAAAATCCATACTATAATAGAGAGATGTATTTTAAAAATGAAGATTATCAACAGAAATCCCCAAATCATAATAATGCTCCTAGACTTGAAGAGAAACCTTTCAGTCAAAAAGGGAATGATAGTAAATATCATTCAGAAGAAGATGCAGTTTTTTCGGAAAGTGAAGAAGATGAATGTAACCAAAATAATAATAGCCGAGACGAAAAGTTTAGTGGCTATAATGATAGTGATCTGGCGAATGAAAATTCGATTGATCTTCTTACAAATGAAACAGGTACAGAAGAATTTCATACAGCAAATAATATACTGGTTACTCATAATGAAGAAAAGGAAAGTGATCAGGAAGCGCACGCCCGTGATACCAAATTTGATATGATAAATCATGTAGCTCTTGCTCAAGCTGCAATTGCATCAAATGAACATTGGGTAGATGAAGCTGAAGATATTGCAGAAGAAGTAGATTTTACAGAGCAGCTCAATTATCATCCTACAGAAAGTCATGATATGAAAGATACAAATGATGCAACATTACCAAAAAAGGTAGAGCATTCAAAACCATTGGTGTCAGGAATATTTGGATCTATAGATCCTTTTGAGTTCAGCGATACTTTTTCTAGAGTTCCCACAAGTGATAGTGATGTAGGAAGTAGGATTACTAAGAATGATATTGCTTCAACATATGATGATATTCAGTGGAATACTGAAAGTTTGGTTATAAATCACACAGATAAAAGTACACTAACAGATGAAAACAAGACCGAGAAAATGGTGGTTGCTCACAAAAAAAGTGAATCCACTAATGATACTGTTCAAGTAGCCAAAAAACATATTGAAGTGCAAAATGCTGAAACGGTTTCTGATTTGCGAACGCAGGAAGAATCTAATGTTTTACCTAGCGAAGCAGAAGAACAGAATGTAAATTATAGTATCCAAATAGATCCAGAACTTTTCTCAGCAAATAAAATTCCGCTAGTTGAAAAAGAACAAACGAGTGATATTGAAATTACGACTTTGAGTACCAATGATAAGGTTATAGACGTGCCCGTACGTATATCGTATAATGACGCTGTCAGCAATAATGAAAATAATTTAAAAAATGAAATAACCGACAATGAGATGGATATTGGTAGTAAGGATGCATCTGATATTGAAGAACTCACGAACGATGAAGGCCCCATTCTCAGTGGAGGCGATTCCACGGAGCAATTTGTAACTGCCATTTTGGATGACGTTTATACTGTTCCAAATCATGATGAAAAATTAGAGCTGCTGGGTCAATCATATGTGAAATTACCAGACGTGTTAAATTACGAAGAAACTGAAGAAATTATTGAAGAGGAACATGAAGTGATGAATAATTTAGATTCCACAATTCAAACTAATGAGCATGTGATAAGGCTTAATGATAGCGATAGTGAGAGCAATATCAAAGAGACTATTATTCTGGAAATTGGTGAAGAGGTTAAAGAAATAATGGAAGTTAGTGTATCTCCGAATACTCAAAACAGATATAACTCAGTCTTTGAAACTTCAATATCTGAGAATGACATTAGTGAAGACGTTACTGGTGGGTCTGCTCACGAACAATCTGTTAATGAAAAATCTTACAAGGAGGATACCATTATGGAAGAAGCTCTAAATGAAGAATTTTCCAGCGGAAAGAGTTACATTGAAAAAAAGGCTTTCATTGAAGCACAAGGTGAAGCTAAAAAATTTGGCGAGTATGATAATGAGGAGTTTCAGAAATTAAATAATATTAGTGCAGAAGAGATAAATATGGAAAAAACTGAATCAATACAAGCAATTCCCGAAACATATACCATAAGTGACGAAGCTAAGTTTGTTGAAGAAATTAGAGATGATGGCAAAATATGCGATTTAGAAGTGGATAAAAGAAAATCAACTCGAGAAATCAATCAGCAATCAAGCCAGTTAGCTCCAAATGATCTGAATACCGTGGCTCATCACGTTACTATTGAAAATGTTGCTGATTCAGATGTAGTAAAGCACGATATGCAAAGTGAAGTCACGGGCGAAACTGGCAGAGAAAAGAATTCTAGCACTGAACTAAACCATTCTTCATTTGAACCATTCAGAAAAAATGTATTTGAGAATTGCAATAAAGATACTGTTCAACTGGATAATGGAGTGCAACAACAGTCTATTAGTGCTGCTGAAGACCATGTTTTGCCTGAAGCCGATACTAATGATGTAATTGATTCTAATGTTTCAGAATTGTCGTCTTTGAAGTCACGTATTGAAATTTTGAATGAAAGCGTTATCGGATCTCCTATTATTGAGGAACCGCTGTCTGACTTGGAAGAGACAGAATTCTTTGGTGAGATGGTAATCGAAGAGATTGAAGAAAATATTAGCTCTACATTCAAGTCTATCCCCATAGAAAATGATATTATAATTGAGTCCGAAGCGCCAATGGAACCTCTCAAGCTATTTGAAGGTTTTGTTGAAGAATTAAATCAGAGTTCTGTGACAACACCAATTATTGAAGAGTTCGAGGAAAGATGGGGCATAGATTCTGACTCTATACCTTTAATAATTGATAGTGAAGAAATTAGTAGAACTAGTAGCAAGAAACGTTCGTTTGAAAGTATTGAAGAAAATGAAACAAATTACCATAGCTTGCAAAAAAGAGCGAAAAAACTTTTTCTGTCCTTTGGTTTTTTTAGCAGCAGATTTACAAGTGACGAAACTGAAGATATTATAGAAGTAAATGTTTCTTCATATCCCAAAGTGGATCTGGCAGATGAAGGTTTCCCCTTCAGAAATTATGATAATTATTCTGAATTGGTTAAAGTAACGGATGATGAAAACTTTAATGAGTGCAATACCAGTAATTTAATTATAGTTGATAATAATGAAGACATGCTAGAGTCTAATGAAGAATCCGCTGAAAAAAAAGATAACTCAATGACTGAACGTGAATCCAATATTGACCAATTGAGTGGATCAAACGTAGAGGCCAAACCTATCAGTCTTTCTCTGTCTATTTTTACAGCTCAAGGTCATAGTGATGTCAACACATTGGAGAAAAATAATGAAAGGTCTACTTTTAATATTTTTAATGTACTTTCATTGAAACATGCAGATTCTAATCTACCTTCCAAAAGAACTTCTTTATGGTTTGGCAAATTTTTGAATAATAATGATGATCAGTTGGAAAAAATGAACGATATTATATATACTAATACTGCTGAAAATACTGATGTAACATATGCCAAAAAAGAAGATGATGAATTTACAGGAATAAATCATGTTCAATCTGATCAAGAAAATGATGTTTCAATTGAAAGAACTGACAGCACCGAACCCATTCTCAACAATGATATTACTAATGCCTCAAAAAATGAATATTTGAAAGTTAAAACTAGCGAAAAAGTTAATTGTTTGCAAAAGGTTGCGATTGAGGACGAAAATCAAGATGAAGTTAAAAGAGTTCCTGCTGAATTAGCCAAATCTCTTGAAACTGCTTTATTGAATGAGACCGGGGAAGATATTATTGTTGAAAGAGTAAATACACAAGAGTATTCAGATGTAAATAATTCATTTAAAGAAGTTACGGAGGATGTTCAATTTTCTAATTCATCTATAAATTTAAAGGATAAAGATAACATAATTTTTAAAGATAACGGCAGCTTCGTTGAAGAAGTTAAAGTACTCAATCCAGGAGAAGTTTCTCAAATCGATGATGATAATGATATTGATTCTGGTATCATAAGTTCAAATACTGTGAGCATAGCTGTTGATAGCATCGATAAAACGCAAGATGCCGGCTCCTTAGAAATTGTTGATGCGGTCAATCATGATAATATTAAACGTAATGAATCATTAATAAACCTGGATTCTCGTATACTTAGTATTTTAAACTGGTTTGGATTTAGCCAAACAGATGATACTGCTGGTGTAGGTAGTTTGGATCATGATGAGTCAAGCAGTAATAGTTCAGTAGGTTTGCTGATTGCGAATGTTAAAGATGTTGAATTAGATGAGGTGAATGTAAATTTTCAAAATGATATTATCAAAAATAATCTGGGGGTGGAAAATGAAACAGTCAGAACTGGTGCTGTTATTGATGCAGATATTGCAAACGAAGATTTACTTGATCTGGTTGAGAATGAACTTTCGAAAGAACCTACTGAAAACGCACGTGTTGGTTTCAATGACGATATTAGAACTGAAATATTGAGCAATGACAGAGACATTAATTTAGAACTGAATACTGTAATAGCACCCCTTGATAGTTCTGATAATAAGTCTGTCACCGATGATGTCAATGACGGTCTGAACACAAGAATTGTTAATGTTAAAATTAGTGCTGATGAAAAGGGAGAAGGCTCTGAGGCTTCATGCACTTCTATTAGGAATTCGCATGAAGCTGAAAGTAGACATATTAGTGGAAGCGATGCTAAGGACGACTCTGGTGATAATCGTCTGTTATATAATGAAGATAGCGCGTCTAAAACCTTAGATATTCCTACAGATAACACCACTTATGAAGCTCATGTTCAAGATATCCCAATAAAAAGTATTTATACAGGAAAAGAAGAGACTTCTGCCAAAGGTGAAGAGTCTCATTTTCACAATGAAGAAAGTCTAATTGAAGCTAGCAAACTAGCTGTTAACGCTGAAGACATTTTTGTTGATAATAACGATAGTAAAGATGATGGAATTGCTGTACTAGACGAACCAGCAGATAATTTAAATAAAGGGATTTCTCATGTACTATCAGAAAAACAAGAAGATATTGATATGACTGTTCAGATTGATGGTGACAGTGATTCAGACGCTGTTATGGATAAGAAGAGTAAGCTCAAGAGTACGAGAGTTTTTGATGAATATACTGAGGATAGTAAATTACTGGAAACTCAAACTAAAAAGTCAAATATCGATGCAAAGAGTGAAGTATCTCCCAAGTATATCCCAGATTTGAATAAAACTATTATTGAATCATCAAAAACTGATGAAATTGCCAGTAATGTTTTTACTAGAAAATCTCCCAGAAGATCTCCAAGAAAGTTCCAGAGAAGAAATGAACAGGATAGTCTCACTGAAACTCTCAATCTTACAAATATTGAACTCAAACTTAAACAAGAAGAAATTTTAGGAATGAGAACTAGGCATGGAACAAGATCACAAAATAGAAATACTGCCTTAGATTTGCCTATGGAATCACATAGCAGAAAACGTAAATTAAAAATTGATGATGAATCTAAGAAAGGATCTAAAATTGCCAAAAAGAACGAGAAAGAAGCTGCTAATGCTCATATTGGAATGATAACTAGAAGCGGTAGAAGAATAGGTAGTAGCAAAGAAGAAGAAGATAGAGAAAATCAATTAATTGAAGATATTGCTAGCGGAAAAGTGAAAACCAATGCAAAGACTAAAGAAGTGGTGATTGAAGCTCTTGAAGATATACAAGATGATGAACATTTCGAAAGTTTTGGGAAAGTAAAAAACGATGACACAAACGCCGCCAAGTCTGAAACTACAGATATTTCAACAAGATCGAGTAGGGGTAAAGGGAAGGGCCGTAAAAGAGGCAGAAATGGCGGCAGGGTAAGAAGCAGAAATAGAAGTAAAGGTAGAGGTAGAGGTGGAAAAAACTAATAAGCCGCAAGGTTTATATGTGTGAAACTATTGATGAGAAGGCTATGCAATGTATATACTTATATAATGTATTTTATTTTAATACAGTAAAATTTTACTGATAGCTGCTAGATTAAAATTTTTTATTTAGGGAACTTATGATGAAATTTTTATAAATCTCATCCTATCAGGTAAATGAAATAGCTACCAATAGTATTGCAAAAATTCGGATTAACTCCACTTTGTTAAACTGAAAAAAAAAAGAAAAGCAATTCAGAATAGAAGATCCTGATACATTAACTCATGAGTACGGAGTTAATATGATGTAATCTTCTATATAGATGTTATTTGTACGACCCATAATGTAATAATAAAAAAAGGGAGAAAATAAAATAAAAAAAAAAAAAGAAAGGAGAGAAATTTGAAAAGAAAAAATTACATGGCATTTTCATGTGAGAAACGAATAAATATTGCAAGTTAGGATGATCTGTTTTTGATATTCTTTATATCTAATACATACTGAATTCGTCAAAACTGGACAATTCAACACCAATAGTCTCAATAATATAATCAAATAATAGCCAATATAAGTTGCCAGCAGAGATAATGACCAATTTGATAAGTTTGCCTAATGAAGTTATTTTGAATATATTGAGAAGGTTGACAATAAAAGAGTTGATAAAGACTTATAAAACCTTGAAGAATGAAAATGTCAGAGATCTTATATGTTCTATTTATTTCAAATCCGTGTATTTAGTCACTGATGAAGACGGTTTAGATGAAAATGACGCCGTTTTTGATAAGCACCCGCATGTTGAATTTTCAGGGTTTCACATAATTGATACCTTTCAAAAAGCCGAACCAAGACTAGGGGTCAGTGAAGCATATGAAAACACCCTTAAAAAGAAACATGGAATTAAAGATGATATTTTAAATGATGAGTATTATGGCGATAAAACATTTAGTGAAGGTATTCTTTGTATAATCCCTATCAAACAGCTATCAGAACTGATAAAGTATAGAAAGCATATGGTGAATCTCTCTATAAACTGTCAGTTTAATCTAAAACCTACTGAGATAGTACATACTAAATGTCATAAAAAAATATCATATAATGAAAAAAACCTTGAAGAGTTGTTTAATACAGAACATAGTACTTTTTACAAGTTGGAAGTGAACTGTCCATACCAAGATCTCAGCTTTTTTGACAGCGTTAAACGGGTTCAGACTTTGAAGGTGAACTTGAGTAGTGAGAACAACAGATTGGCAAATAAAATGAATGTTCATAAATTGTTTTTAAAACTTAGTATTCATGATATGGAAATCTATGATTTGTTCAAAGATAATAATTTCAACTCAAAAAATTTACAATATTTAAATCTTAAATCTTATAAAATGAAAGAATTGGATGGAAAGCAATTCAGAGACTTTCAAAACTTGAAATTTTTAAATTTATCAAATAATCAAATAGAATCTGTTATTAACTTGAAAGATGAAAATTTTCCGAAACTTATACATTTGAATTTATCCAATAATAAAATTTCGAATTTCGAAGAAATAATGGAATTACTGAACTTGAAAAGCTTGAATTGCAGAGACAATCATTTGTCATCTGTACAAAATTTAGCATTTAAAAACTTGAACATATTAGACTTATCTAGTAATTCAATAAATAAAATTGAATCTTTCAGTAGCAACAATACTATTGTTGATTTAGAGGTGTTAAATTTGGCTAATAATAGATTTAAGAAAATGCCGGTAATTTTATTAGATTTACAAAAATTGAAAGTATTAAACATGAAGAATAACTATGTGACAATTATTAATAATATGGAAAACTTGATCTCGTTAAAAATATTAAACTTGAATAATAATAAAATCTCAAATGTCACAAACAAATTAGATAATTTAGCAAGTTTGAAAATTTTAAAAATTTGTACCAACAATCTAATTACTTTGAATATCACTAATAATTTAATTGAATTGAAATTGTCTGGTAATTACTTAAAACTGATTGATTTATCATTTGATCAAAATAATTTATTGAATTTAGATTTATCAAATAACAGCGTATCAAATATTTCATTCTTACAAGAATTCAAGCATTTGAAAATACTAAACTTATCCAACAATGATTTGGTTGATTTTAAATCGGATTTGAGTTTAGTTGAACTTTATTTGCAGAATAATAAGATCAATGACTTCGAATGTAATAGTTCCAAATTGAAAATCTTGAATTTAAATAGTAATAAGTTGACAAGTGTACGTGTCATTGATTTCCCAAGCTTACAAAAATTATCAATTTCCCATAATAAACTTATTAGAATTCCTAATCTTACATGTAATTTTGGAATTGTGATATTAGATTTATCCAATAATAATATCAATAAGCTTGAATTTTGTGAGAACTTAAAAAATTTGAAACTGCTAAACATGGCCAATAATTCTTTATTACAATTTGAATGTTTGAATTATTTGTCCAATAGTAATCTTTCAAATCTAAATTTATCTAACAATTATTTAACAGCATTAAATAACTTGGTTAATTTTTCAAAGTTGCATATATTAGATCTATCTGATAATTCATTAAGAATCTTTGATTTGAAGATTTTACAACTGAATAAGAATTTGAAAGTTGTAAATTTATCGAATAATAAAATTTTTAAGATTGAGAATTATGAACATTCCGATGACCGCATCACTAATGATCAATTGGAAAGTTTGAATTTATCGAATAATATGATTGAATTGAAGACTTATAACTTAGCTAAAATATTTGGAGCAAATAATTTTCCAAGTTTGAGCAAATTAGCAGCGCAAAACAATATTAGCATTACTAGTCCAAATATTTTATCTACTAATTCATCAACTACTTCTTTGATGTCTATGACCTCCAATGTCACGGGTTGGAATAACAGTAGTAATAATAGTGATACAAATCTACAAAATTGGTCAAACTTGGTAAATGTTTCTAGAAATAATAGTTTTTTAAACACTAATAATCTCAATCATAATAACTTACATGGATTATTATTACAACAAAATAATTTCAATAGTGCCAGTACCAACAGTTTGAATTTCTGGAATACTGGATACGATCTTAATACAAATGGCTGGACCAATGTAAATAATAATTCATTTGGAATTACAGGTGATCGTCGCTCTGAAAGTAATCAGCAAAGTGATACAAATAACAGTAATCATAGCAGCAATAACAGAGCCTCAAACAATTTGAACAATACACTTAATAGTAATAACGAGCAGGACAATGCCAATAATGACACTGATGATGGGTATGATACCGAAGATACAAATGATGATGTATTAATGATTTAATATTTAGACTAAAACATATTGCAACGGTTTTCTGATTATATATTTGAATTTGAAACTATCTTTATATAAGAACTTTATAGTAAACTGGAAATAATTTGCGTTTCTTCATCTAAGATTTCTTTTCTGTCTTCTCTCTCTCTTTTTCTTATCCAATTCACACTCTGTAGCTAAAAGAAGTGCTTTCTCATATAAGCTTTCGCCTCTACGTAATCTTTGAATAGTTGATTCTTCAACTTTTTGCCCATTTTCCGAAAGGATACCATGTGTCAAATCTATGTGGTGCTTGATCTGTCCTAAACATTTCCCATTATTATCAATAATTAACTCTGTGCCTATCAATTGCTTCCATTCACCAGTGAATGATAAATCATCAGAAAGAATCACCCAGGGAGTTTCATTAGCTACACCATAGATTTTAATTTTTGCATCTCGATTTAGAATTGAAGTAGTTGAAGAATCTTCCATTTCTGAAGTTGTACTTTTTGTACTATGAGTAGAATACACGTTTCTTGAATATGTTGTTCTATTAGCTTCATTACCACGGGCGTATGATTGCGTTTTCTTCTTTCTTGTTTCTGCTTCAACATCTGTTGGTTTTTCAATACATCCTTCTTTTTTAATTTGAATGTTTGGAAATGTCAATGAAACAAAAAATTCCTACAAATTTTTATGTTAATAAAAACTGAACAAAAAAATAAGAACAGATAGTTTTTGTAGATAATTTCAGCAATCGTTATCATTATTGTTTGATAGCAATATATATATATATGTAATATATATACATAGAAATCACTAAAATCATTATTATTGTTTTTCTTTACATACCTCATATTCCTCATCATCATTATTTTTTGATTCAAATCTCTTCTCAACTTCTGCTTCTTTGATTGCAGCTGCCTTAATTTTTCTTTGTTCGATGTCTTCTGCTGATCCAGCTTCAACCTTGTCCACTATAAAAGTAGTTAGTAAAAAAATAGAACGTTGAATACGATGACAATAACTGAAATATACTTACTGAAGTGCCAGTTCATCTCTTCACCGTTTGAAAGAAAATCAGTTCTCCCATTATAGATCAATTTCCAATATTGTTTACCAGCATCACTTTCTAAAGAATATTTATCTAAAGAACAAGTACCAGCCTTCAAATATTTTCCAACTTCTTTATAGTTCTTTAATTCATTTATGAAATTGATTTCATCTCTAACTGAGTTGAATCCCATTAATGTCATTCCTAATGCAATTTTTGAAGCTGCATGACATACAATAATTAGAGATTTTGCATCTGGATAAATTTCATTAATTCTTTTAAAGAATAACGGCCAAAATTTTTTACACCTTTGAAAAATATCATCTTCTGATTCCCCATCTTCTGATGGACTTATGACTGATTTCCAATCCTGATTTAAATGATCCTTAAAAAAATTGTTCAATAGCGATAATGTTGCAGGTTTTGGGATCACATTTCTATCAGGTCTATACCATTCTCCTACACCATTTTCAACATTTATTGGAGTTTGCAAAGCATCAGAGATAGGTAAGGAAGTTTGAATGCATCTATATAAGGGTGACGAAAAAATCAAATCTGGTTTGTCTGGTTCAATTAGAATGGCTGAAGCCAACTCTTTGGCTTGTTCTTCGCCATGTTCTGCTAGAATATGATCACTATCTATCCCTGTTGGAGGTTCCGGAATAGGACTATCAATCCAGTTTGATCTATACCCGTGCTTTTTGAAACATGTTAATATTTTTTGAAAGAATAATTGATACAAGATTTAAGAAAGAATTAACATACTCTAGCAATGAATATAGTTTCTAAAACCATTTATTTCCGATTATTGTTTTAAAAATCAATGAAAACGTTTATATTTATATGTATATATAACGTTTTGAATATCAAAAAATATACAAATATGGTAAGGATCGCAAGGAGTATTTTAATAATAACCCTGGAAATATACTAAGATTCCTGTATAATCATGATGATCACTTGCCTCTTTTTTTCTTTATACTTTTTTTTAGGAGGGGAAGATACAGGAAAATAATGGCACATCACGTTCCACACTTGCAGAGTTTTGAAATTTTCTTTGTGGCTGCATGTAAATATAATGGTTTAACGATAACTTAGGCTACATGAATGTAGTAAAACAAATAAGAAAGTGTTAAATATTGTTAAGTAATAACAAAGTGATAAAGATGGAAATGAATAACGTGGAAAAATAAAATAAATAAAAGCATATCATAAACATTACAAACAGAAACATGGGAATTCAAAGAGGAGAAAAAAAATGATAGAACAGAAAGGGCCAAATAGACGCTGAGGCACAAAGAAACAAAAAGCACTTACTTGTTTATTTCATTGATTACATTGACTGTTTATTATCAGTAGACTTGAAATTGTTACTGTTGGTTGCAACTTCTGCGTATGACGGTGGCGGGCCGTGGTGGATCTCGTCAACAGCGGAATCGTTATTATTGGCACTCACGCTTGTGGAAGGCTCATTACTATTGCTGCTATCGGCTGATTTTATTGAACCATATTGTTGACTGCTTGGAGCGGCAGATTCGGTCAAGAGTCTTTGCTTCTTCTTGCTCTTCTTCAGCTTCTTGGAAGATTGCAGTTGCGGTTGTTGCACGATAGGTACGTAGTAAATAGTTGCTTCTTCGTCGTAGACAACGTCCTTTGGATAGTTAGCAATTATGTACCAAGAATGAATGACACCAGGCAAGATACCCAAGCAGCAGAGCGCAATGTTAATCAAGGTGTCAGCAGAGCAGACGCCTCTGCGGATCATGACAGGCAACGGAGGGAAGAACAAGGCAATGACAACCAAGAATAAGTCTGTGAAGCAGGACATGTTTTGAACTATCAACAACAATTAGCTGTAGCAAGTAGTATAACAATAGTTTGGTGGTGTTGGTTATATCTCTAATGGATCGAGTATCAATGGATATGTTTTGATTGGATATATATGTGTATGGATTGTTTCTTCTTTTGTATTTATTTTCCTGCAGTATTCTCGAGGGAAAGGCGAAGTGCACCGCTTTATATACTGAATAGCTTTCAGCGGGGCACACAACCAAAGTCAAATTTATTACGCCATAGAAATCCGCCTTCGTCAGCCGGCTGCCCTGTATGAAGAAGCGCGGCATGCCGGACGGTTGTTCACGGCCTGCAAGGTGCGGACACTACCAAGGAGTAGCACTGGGATGCGGTGTGCCGATGACATTTGAAATAATACAGTCAGGCCAAATTGTCTAAGACTGCGAAATCAGATATATTACTTCATAGCTTCTACACAGATATATTATTTGTGTAATTATGACTTTTATTTGAAGAGTGTATTGAGGTATTTTGCGTTATTATTTTATTGAAGCTTTTAGTCCAAAGAGTGTATTGAGGCATGTTACGTTGTCATTAAATTAGATCAGTCAATTCTAATCTGTATCCTGTCATACTAATGTCTTCATCTATTTACTTTCATCAATAGCCTTGGTTAATTCAGGAACAATAGATTGCAAATCTCCGACTAGTCCATAATCAGCGATCTTGAAAATAGGTGCGTCGCCATCTTTGTTGATCGCAACAATAACCTTAGAATCCTTCATGCCTGCCAAATGCTGAATTGCACCACTAATACCGATGGCAATGTACAATTCAGGCGCAATAATTTTACCAGTCTGTCCAACCTGCAAAGAGTTGTCAACATAGCCGGCATCGACCGCAGCTCTAGAAGCTCCGATGGCAGCCCCCAAGCTGTCAGCTAACGGATTCAAAAGAGAATTAAAATTCTCCTTGGATCCAAATGCCTTACCACCAGAGACAACAATCTTGGCACTCAGCAACTCTGGTCTATTATCGTTAGCCGCTAAGTTTTCTTGTACAAACTTGATGTTCAATGGAATCTCAGGCTCCACATATTCGAGCTCTTCTACCGCAGGTTCTGTGACGCTGGCATTCAATGTGATTGGTTCGAAAGATGATGCTCTGACGGAGCCTAAAATTAATTTGTCACTGGTTTCAATGGTTTCAATCAAATTACCTGCATACACAAACCTCTTAAATTGGCTACCTGAGATAATCGCATGGATATCAGAGATTGGTTGAACGTTTAATTGACCGGCTAACCTAGGCAACACACTTTTACCCATAAAGGAACTTGGTACTAAGAAATGAGTGAAATCCCCAGATCCAGACAACACTTTCTTGAATAATGGTATCAAATTCTCTGGCAACTTATAATTCTCACTAGTTGATAACAAAACTTTTTCGACATTTGGCATCTTGCTGATTTGTGATGTTATTCCGGTTTTATCTTTACCATTCACAAGGATAGTGGTGATAGGTTGTTTCAAAGCTCCAGCAGCAGTAATAGCAGACAAAGAAGAGGCAGTTATTTGGCCATTGCTGTCAGTTTCGAGGAACGCCAACGTGGATGCAAATCTATTATATCTGTTTTTTGAGCTTCTTAAAAAGCCAAAGTTGCTGCTAGTTCTCAAGGTACCACCGGTTCTAGTAAGGGCTGCTCTAAACATTTTGTGTGCTCTGTTATATTTGTGTATATGTGTGTGTGTGTGACGAAGGATAATTATGGATAATTATGGATGATATCCTGAAGCTATTCTTCACAATTTATCTATCAAATTATTTAACTATTTTCAGCTGTGTTAGAATGGTTGGAAAACTTTTTTGTAGCCATTTTCCTACTCTTTTTTCCCCGTGCTTTTGACTCATTTTTTTTTTCTTTTGCGTGAGTTTCTCAGTCGCTCGATCTCCGGGGTTTGATTTTCAAATCTTACTTATAGCACATCGCTCCTAATAACTGGATTACTGGTTACGCTGCAATGCCTAAATCGTAAATATTGCAAACTTTGTTCCACAGGTTCACTTGTACAATAACTTGAAAACAAATTCTTCGAAGCTATCAGCCATATCAATCGATTCGAACAACTACTTTTTGATTAATTACTTTATCTTACATACATATTCAGAAGTTTTAAATTGAAAAGTAATATAAAAAGAAAAATGCCCTTAGTTAATGTGAAAGTAGATCTTGTTGGGTTGAATTCCAACATTGAATCAAAATTGCATGATCTCCCATTATCTAACAAGTTTCTAAGTAAATCCTCAATTGAAAATATTATCATGTATTTCCACGATTTATTAGTTGAGGAAATACATTACGAGCTTATTTACAATGATGTTTTCATCTTAAACAAAAGTGTTATGGATGATTTACAGAAATCGTTGAGTGATTTCGGAATCAACAATGGTAATTTGTTGATAAGGATTCATAGCAAGAAGAATCAAGTAGATAATAACATGATTAGTAAGGAGAAGCAGAAAGATTTGCCTGATAATACTGATTTGAAACAAGACTGCGAGAAGAAAGCTGTTTTAATTAAGGACAATCAAATGATGAACCAGCCTTGTTTTGAGATTTTTAGACCTAATCCAGATTCAAATAACCCACTTACTTCTTCTATAGATTTTGATAATAATCAGCGAATTAGTCCAACGGTTGAAGAATTAAGAAAGTATCAACAACTTTTAAAAAATCAAGCCGATATGAAATCAGATTACGTTATGAATAAATTAAGGCTAGAAAAGGCAAATGCGAAGGAAAAAAGAAATCATTCTCAACAACAACAAGGTATCGAACCTGTTCAGAAAGAAATCCATATACGTATAAAGTTTCCTGATTTGACCATCAGTCTTGTGAAATTATCTTCAATGCAGAAAGGTAGTGGTGAAACTACTTTAGTCAAAGATTTCATCCAATTTTTGAATGATACATTATTGATTTCTAATGATTTGAAATATAACTTGATAATTCCTAGTTTCAATTATACAAGTTTAAATAAAGGGAAAATGAAGAAGGAGAAATCAAATAATGATAGTAACGGCAGTAATTTTTCGAGTATTTATTATAATGATATTTTGGCTAACACCGATATTTTGCAAAGAAAATTAATTGAATATCATCTTGTCAATTTTATGTTTGAAATAATTATCCCTGGACACGATATCTTAAATAATAGGTTAAGTTATAAGATTGATTCTTTAAATAAGGGTCCGTTTGTGAAAAATTCTCAATCTGCTCAACCAATTGATAAATTGATCGATGAAGATGCTGGTAATTCAATTGTTGGAAATAATGAATCTTCTCAATCAACAAATGGCAAACAATTAGATTCTTCACCTGAAAAGAAAAATACTTCAAGTAAATTATGGGAGGCAAATTCCGCAAATTTGGAGAAAAAAGTTCCCAAATGGTTCAAATTGAATAAAAAGTAACAATGGTAGTATGATATATATATATTCCAGAATTTGACTTTCTTAAAAAGTAGAATAGTTTATTTAATTATCAAAAAAAAAAAAAAAAAATTATAATTTAATTTCACCATTGCAAATCTTTTGCCATGCATTAGCAGTCAAAATCTCATAATTTTTTCCAGCAAAATAAAAAATTAATTCATTATCTCTTCCGCCATTCACATTATTTAGATTCTCAAAAAATCTTTCTTTTTTGTAGTAATTCTTAATGATTTTAAAGGTATCGGTAGTCTTATAATTGATCACAAATTTCAAAAAAATCGGAATGGAATATTTAGCTAGATTCTGTAAACAATAGGTAGATATCCTATCTAATATTGATCTTAGCTCATCGGAATAAACAATAATACCATTTTCAACTGTAAAAGTATTTAATATTTCATTAGAAGGTTTCAAAATAGCATAACCTGTTCTTCCTTCGTACTTGTCAATTTTATAGCCAACAACAACTGAATTTTCAAAAAATTCTGTCAAATTTAGCTGAATTTCCACTTCATTAGTAGATACATTCTCAGACTTCCATCTATAGGTATCTCCTAATCTATCCACAAAATAAAAGAGTCCGCATTCATCTTTTACAAGCAAATCACCTGTCTTCATCCAACAATCACCTTTTCTAAAAACGTCGTGCACGATTTTTTGGTTTGTAGACTGATCGTCATTCTTGTACCCTTGAAAATCCTTATATGCTTTCTTTGCATTTATGATTCTGAACAATAGCTGACCAGGTTCATTGACATTAGGTTGTACACATAGATCCAGTTCTGGATCCCTATAAAGTTCATCAGGATTATCAGAGTCCATTTTGACTAATCTTTGTTGAAACGATAAAATAAAATTAATAACAGAACCATAATTCCTGCATGCACCAATACCAAAAGAACCTCTTTGAAAACTAGTAGTAGCTATGGGTGACTCAGTAGATGCAAAAAATTCGCCAACAGCATAAACATTGAACCTATTCTTAAAATTCATCCAAATATCTTTTCTTAATCCATTTCCATATGCTACTAGCGGTTTATGATCTTGTTCTACTAAAGGATTAGGTGACTTATTCAACAAATATCTACAAATCTCGCCAACGTATTGCATATGTGTAGCATTAGTAAATTTGATTTGATACCAGAAATTACTAACCGAAAATTTTTCAGCGATAGCTAAACATGCACCGGCTCTAAAGGTTGGTAATGCACCTAATGTGGAGGCTGTCGAGTGATATAGTGGCATTGCTGTAAAAACTGTGGAATCATTTTTAATTCTTATAATTTTACTGTAAATAGGTGTGCCCAAAGATATCTTTCTCCAACTCATAACAGCTGCTTTGGGTAATCCAGTAGTACCTGAAGTAAAAATATAAGCACCAGCCGACCAAGATTTATCATTACGATTTCTTAAATTATCATCCATTCTATATTTTGGGGCATCGAAAGCTTTGATTCTCTCGTTGATTTGCTTTTCTATAAGGAAATTTAGTTTTACATCAGGTAATTGTTGTTCTGTCATTTTAAGAGTATCCGTTTTGTCTCCATTTTGGTCAAAATAAATTCCATTTTTGGTAGCTTCATCGACGAAAATTTGGTCCATCTCCGAAACCCTGATACAATGCACTAAAGGATTGGAATTTACATTGTAATTTAAAAACGCTGGTTTGGCTCCAATATTCCATAATGCTAACCAATAAAATATGAAAATCGGTTTGTTATGCATTGCAATACCGATCACATCATCTGGCTGAATATGATACTCATTGGCTAGAATATAGGATAATGCCAAAATTATTTCATATAAGGCTTTATATGTATATTTTTCAATATTAAAGTTTGCCTCGGCAACATTGTTTGGATCTAAAATTTTTTGAATAGGCGGAGAGATATAGATTAACGCTAATTTATCTGGATTTTTCGAAACAACAGATTCAAATTGGTACCAGAAGTTTAATTTGTGAGTCAAAATATAATATCCGTATTGTATGATAAGAATGATCGCATTCCCAATTGTGTATAGATCATCAAATATTTTGTGTTTTTCTTCAAATCTCCGAAGTCTGGAGATTAGTGAATCGACCACTGAACTATAATATTGCCTAACCAGTAGAATTGCCATTTTCTTATCTTTACCTTTTGTTCGGACCGTATGCTTCTATCTACCTTATATCATGAAAACAAGATATTAATTCAGTATTAAGTTCCTGAAGAGTGTCGACTATGTAATATTTAACGATACATATCTTTATAGGAATGAAAAAAAGCAGCGTGATAACGTTGTGTGGCATACTAAGAAAATAAAAATAATCGCATATATATATTTAATTCATAGAATCGCGGCCCATATTGATAAAAAAAACTAATTTTATTATTTCACTCGACTTTACTTAACGACCTTTACAAAGATATATTTTTTTTCGTATTTGTTTTTGACCGTCTCTTATCGAGACTTAAGTTCCCCCCAACATACAACGTGTTATTTATAGAGTGTATTTATTGATTCCTACTACTTTTAAGCGATGTCATATCTGAACCCAAAATTTGTATTTTGAATCAACAAAAATGCTTCACCTAAGATTAAATTGAAATATTGATTATACATAGTAGCAAAGACGTCCCGTAAATGCCACATCACTTTTCTTCTCTTTCTTGGTATCTCTTAGAAAGTTTTTGTTCATACAAAAGTTTTTCTATCTCCATTTTTTTTTTATGTATGTCTAGTTCTATCTGCATCACTTCCTTGAAATTGCTTGATTCTTGTTTTCTTTGTTCATCTAACAACTTTTGTCTTTTTAGAAAATACATTCTCGAAATAGCATCTTTGAGTTTCAGTTTAGTATTCCAGAGTTTATTCTCTCCCTCATTATTGACAATATTAATATTTCTTGATAGCAAAACTATTTTCCTATTGACAAAATTAAAAAGTTCTAAATCTGTGAGACTATCCACTAGGGTTGTATTGGATCCTGATATTATCTGTTCTACTTCAACTATACCTTTTGCATCTACCGTGGAGAAATTTTCATCCCCATTTTCAAGATATTCTGTAACAGATTTGCTAGTATCATTGATCTTCATTCTTTTTTCAAGTATCAATTGTTCAATCTTTTTCAATTTGCTGATTTCATCTTCTAACGAATGAACATCGTGAAGTATGTTAGAATTAAAGTAATCGTTAAAATCAGAGATTGGATCAATCATGGATTTAACTTTTGTTTGTATAAGATTATCCATAAGAGTTCTAGAATTGATAATAGGGACCAATGATTTGTAATATTCAATTCTATCATCTGTAAAAACATTTTCCTCAAGTTTTGAAAATTTTTTAAACCCAGCATTATACTCTTCTCTATCAATTTCATAAAATAATTCTTCTTCAGGCTCATCATCGTACTCTTTCTCTTTCTTCTGTTGCTTCATTAATAAAAATTTTTGAGAATTGTTATCATTGACATTTTCCCACTCTAATGTTGCTTCGGATCCACTATCCGATCCAAGTTCAAAAGCGAGTGAATCGCCTATAGATGATATATCTTTCTTATCCTTGTCGGGTGTATCACTTTCCTTTCCCTTAATTATATCTTTCTTCTCTTTTTTGAAGATGTCATACCTAGTCACCCGTGCGGATTCGCTATTTGGATAATTTCTATTTACTCTTGAATGCTCAGTATTTATAGAATCGTTGAGTATATCAGTAGACTTATTTCTTTTGGAATCAACTTTACTACTTTGTATCAAAAAGCCTTTGCTTTTATTCTTCTTATTCAACTTCATTTGATCCTCATGATTAGCGTTTCTCAGTTCATAAACTTTATCCCTTTCAATTTTTTTCCTTTCCACGCAAATATCACGGTTTTCGTTATTATTTGCCTTCTTCTGCGTCTCTTCATCACTATCACTTAGTTCATACAAAACTTGATCTTCACTATTATACGATTGATCATTTGGCTTAGACACACTTTTTTCCGAATCCTTATGATTTTCATTAGTATTTGTATCAATATTCGAAATAAGCGAACGATAAGGGAGGACTTCTCTTTGTTTAGATGTTTCCAAATTCGAAGCAAAAATCTCAATCTTCTTTGCAGAATTAGGTAGTACGGCACCTTCTTCATTTTTAGAAGAATTAATTAGCCTGTTAAAAAATGTATTCATATTCTTAAAATTAGACTCATTAACTTCATCGGTACGATCAGCTTTCTTGATATCCGCATCTATGTAGTTCAGTTGACTATCCAGGTGATAATCAACATTACTATAATTTCCATTCATATACATGGACATGTCTTGCTTTGATACTAAATTTTTATTTTTGTTTACCTCTTCGGTACTACTGTCTTGAATAATTTCTTTATTTATTTTTTTCTTTTCTTCATTCACTTCGCGAAACATATGTAACTCTTCTTTTAAATGTTTATTTGCAGCTTCATTATTATCGATAGCAGTTTTGATGTTTGAATCTTTGATTTCGTTATTTTTGTGCAACTGAACTTTCTTTGATTCTTCTATATTTTTTGATTTTTCGGAATTATCTTCGACAGCTTTCAATTTTTCAAAAGCACCAGCATTTTTTGTTTTTTCTTCATCACTTGTAACATATAGCTTAGTTTCATCAAGCTCGTTAGTATTATTTGAATCCTTCTGTGGAACTAAACTAAGAAGCCTTACAGAAAATTTGAGTTTTCTTTCTGCTAGGTCCGATAGCAGACTTATGTTGTTTTGTCTCTTGGTTTCAGCAATAGCACCATCCATGATATTACCATTTTTTATAACAATTTCTTTGTCGGATGAGTCCATAATTATAATATCTTTATCATCGGCAAGCTTGCTGTCATTTCTATTATTACTTTCACTATTTTCATTTTCAGATTTGGTTCCACTTGTTTCACTAGCAAAAGCTTGGTGAGTAGTTTTATATTTTATAGTATGAACCAAATTTTTTCCGTTGATGTCCTTTATTGATGCATTATTTTTGTCATTATTATTGATATTTTTACAGGTATTGCATTGAATATTTAATAAATTATATGTGTATGATTCTTCTTTGTTTTTCTGAAAAACTGAATTGCCATCATCAGTTTGTAAATTGTTTACACCGTTTAAAATTATAGACTTGTTTTTCTTTTTCTTTTCAGAGTCCTTTTGCTGATTTTTAAGTTTTCCATTATATTTGCCGCTATCACTTTCTACTATCAAATCATCGGTATTATTTTTCAAAGATTTTTCATCAAATAATTCGTGTTTCCGCTTAAAAATTGAATTTCTACTTGACTTGGTCAAAGCTCTAGAAAACATGTTACCAAACTCTGCAAAAAAATTTGGGATAGAGTTTGCATTACCGTTATTCAGATTTGTATTTAAGTCGGATGGGATTTTTAACCTATTTAATGTAGCACTTCCTGAGTTAATAACATCAATGTCAGAATTCTCGTCGGTGGAGTCCATATTTTTCTCTTCACAATTAAGGCTGTTTTCTTTAGAGTTGGTAACTTTATCACTGCTTGTTGATTTGAATTCTTTTTTAGCTTTTTTAGTCCTCAATAAATTACTGTATTCCTCAATTGATCGTTTCTTAGATTCACCTGAATCATCTCCCTTATTTAAATCAAATTCACATTTTTTGGCAGTATCTTTATTAATGGCATCTGTGTTGACAAAATCATCCAACGAAAACTGTGTCTTTTCCTCTAACCTTAAAAAGGGATGCAATCTGAATTTACTTCTATTTATAAAATTTGGTCGTTTGCTAGCATATTCCAAAAATTTTGAAATTTTGAAGCTTTTTAAAAACTGCATAAATTGATCACAACTGATATCATAATCATTGCTTATGATTGTTTTGGAAAAATCACGAACATACAACTTATAAATATTATTTTTAGCCACAATTGAATCGTCTGAAACGCCGACTACGTGATCTTTATAAAACAGCATTATAAGTTTAACATCAAAGTATTTCAAACAGAGTTTAGGCAAACTCATCAATAATTTCAGCTTTATTCTTTTTATCTTAATCGCGGTTTTATTTTTCAATAATATATTCACTCTAGGAGAAGCTACAATAAAAAATACTATTGCGCCATTTGCAAAAGATGTACTCTTTATGAATGGCGAAACATAGTTTGAAATGTTATTGTCTTCTTCTTGTGCGATATTTATAAAATTTAGAGACAAAATTCCGCTTGGGCTTGGCTTATCGTTAAATAAGTGAGCCAATTTGATTTTTTTTAGTAGATTATTAATACAAATATGATTCTTGATATCACTAAATGAGTATAATAAATGATCCTCGTTCATCAAGTAAAACAAAACCTTGAAAAAATTACAATTTCGGGTAAAATCATTAGATTCTGAACCGTTTTTCTGATTAATATTTTCTTTTGTTAATTCAGTGATATTAAATACTCTTATATTTTGTGCAGTAAACCCTGTCCCTTTTGAAATTTGTTTTATCGTTTTTGCAAATGGAGACCCTCTTAGTCCATTATAAACCTCTAATGCCTTTACATTCGGTGCAAAATTAAAAATCCCGACAACATCTTTCATCGGTAATACCTTCGCAATATTCCAATATCCTCTAAATAAATAGAATATTAAGAAATAATTATCTTGTCGGTACCCGAAATCTGAGATTGGCTTATAAAATCTAATGGTTTCATTACCGCAAAAGTAAAATCCATAGAATTTCTCACTGTTTTTATTTACTGAATTATTTGCAAAATGAAAACAAAACAGTGTCAATTGCGCACATGCTACTTCAAAGTCATCACACATGGATTAATATATGGAAAAGCATATGGTATGTTATATGTTATAATATATCAGAATTGATACTTCGCGTTTGGATAGTAATGATTTGTATTCAAAACATCAATTTATATATGATATTCGAAGCCTTTATTACTGGTCGCAGAATATACATGTTGCGTTTATCAATTGACTTGTTATATTGCATATTGAGGAATATACTATAAATCCTAAATAGTTACTGATTAACACAAACTGGTAAACATTATGAGCCCTTTCAGCACAACCTTTATAAATATTATTACACACATACTTACAACTGTCTCTCGGTAGCCAAGTTGGTTTACGGCGCAAGACTGTAATGTTAACATTTATCTTGAGATCGGGCGTTCGAATCGCCCCCGAGAGATTTTTTTTATTCTAGGTATTCTAGGTATTCTAGGTATTCTAGGTATTCTAGGTATTCTAGGTATTCTAGGTATTCTAGGTATTCTAGGTATTCTAGGTATTCTAGGTATTCTAGGTATTCTAGGTATTCTAGGTATTCTAGGTATTCTAGGTATTCTAGGTATTCTAGTATACATAGAAATGAAGAGAGTAGAATGAAAGAAAAACATTCCTACGATCAATAATAATACAGAAAATTTTGTACATTCATTACATACAAAGTTAGTTTTTGTTCATTGACATCCTCCAATCAATAAATTCACTGGACAACATAGGATCATTATTACGTATCTCTGCAGCGTCATGATCACTCAATTTCTTCAAAGTTAAATATTCATCTGCACCAAAAGAGAGTCTGTAAATACTCTCGAGTTGTTCTTTAGCAGATTCTGGTTTGGGGATTGTATTCTTGATCCACTCTAAAGCAGCTCCCAACCATTTCAATGCATCGGCGCAATTAAATTTGGTATTTCCTTTATTGTTATTATGTCTTCTAATAGGGCTGTTCTTCAATAATACTGGAATATCTGCAGTTTTGTATTCTTCAATCGCTACAAGATTAAGCTCTTCATCTCTAAAGCCTATCACAATATTTGGTATTCCTAAGAGAAAGCATTGACCCCATGTTCTAAATAATTTTCTTTCAAAACTAATAGCATTGCCTGGAGTTTTTATTTTAAAATTTGTTTTAACCTCCACATAATGATTTAACACGTTTTCTTTTGAATCTGGTTCATTTTTATAATCAGGCAAGAAATCATAGATACCATCTACTTCACCTCCTAACACAAGTTTCACATTACCAATACCTGTTCTTACTACTGATAAAAATTGACTCTTTGTTGACACTGTTTGCTCATGTCTATTTTCAATTTCATCTCTGGAAACCTGGTAAAAGGGTTTATTAAGCATACAAAGCCTTTCAAATTTATAGCCTGTAAAACTAAGTCTCTCATTATCAGTGGAACCAGAGTTATGAGATTCTTCAGCCTTTTTTTTTTCTTTAAAGCTTTCAGCATCTTCTTGAAAAAATATTTGGCCATCAAAATACATCACATTAAGGTTAACCACAGATTCAGCTACGTAAGGGGTTACCAACAATTTTGTTATCAAACCTCTTAAACTAATCAAATCACCTTTGATTTTACTACCCAGAGATTTCTCAATGTCAATTATCTGTGATAACAAAGGAATTAAATCACCGCCTTCATATTCTTCATTCACGAATTTAGAAAATCCCTCTACCAAGGAATATTTTTTGAAAATCTCCTGTTCTGGAAAATAATAATAAGTTAAACATTCATCACTGTTATATTTGAATTCAAAATTTTCGGTTCTTGAATAATGTGCAATTTCTTTTGGTTGTCTCAAATTGGTTGTTTCTGATCTCGTTGTAATTCTGAGCTTTTCAGTACTATCCATTTTTTTTCTTTTTTTTTTTCTTTTTTGTTCACTTGCTTGTTCGCCTATTTGTTCTTGGGTGTTGGCATGAAGGTTGTATAGAGACGAATAAACTAAAATGTCATTTCTGTTGATATTTTGTTTTTGCATCATCAAAGAAAAAATGAAATTAGCGCATAATTATAGCAGTTCAATAATCTTCAAAAAAAAAATCAACTGGTTTTTCCCAAAGAATATTCTTAATTGCAAAAGATATTATTTTACAGACATGAAAACAAGTAAGGAAGCAAATAAATGTAATACTGTAGTTCTAAAAAGGCTGAAAAATAGAATTTTGATGTAAAAATATGGGCATATAAAATAGATTAGAGAAATTTATTTCTCTATATGTGTTGACATTATGAGCTTGGAAGCACACGTTAATCTTTGCGGAAAACAATTACTAGTTACGCTTATTTCAGTGTTTATTAGTGATACAACTATATATTCTCGCTGATCATCATTATTTGAAATTATGGTTTGCTGAATTGAGTTCATTTCTTCCATATAAAAAGATTAATATAAAATACAATTACATAATAGCATCTAAACTTGGGTATCTTATTTCAAAGTTATCTTCCGCCCAAACACTTAGATTCTTCAAGAATGTACTATTTCTCTGTTGACCAACAGTTTCGATATCACCAATGACTATTAACTGATATTTGTGTCTAGTTATAGCTACATTTAATCTTCTTTCATCCTTTAAGAATCCGATTTCTTTATCATAATTACTTCTCACTAACGATAAAAGAATCACATCTTTTTCCCTGCCTTGGAATCCGTCAATAGTTGATATTTCAACACCTGGATAATCTTTATGTACCAATTTTTTGAGAGTAGAAATTTGAGAATTGTAAGGAGATATAATACCAATTGAATCTTGTGATACATTTGATTTTATCAAATTTTCGACTTGCATCTTTGCTAACAAGGCTTCATTTTCGTTATATTTCGATCCTCCTAAATTATCATCATCTGTTTGTTCCATAAAATCTCCTCCTTGAGTATCATACCAAATCACTGGGACATCGGTCTCGTCATTTTCATCAACATTCTGTAAATCTTTCAACAACTGATTCTTTATCTCTTCGAATGTTTTAAGCTCGTTATTGTAAAGCTCTTTTGAGACAAAATTAATTATCGAATCGTTCATTCTATATTGAATATTCAATAATTTCTTAAGATCTTTCTCATCGTGGATTGTTACCAACCTATCAAATAAAGTGGTTTCTAAGATTTGTCTAAAATTACTTACTTTGTCTTTCAGCAATTTACTATTTTTCAAAGTTAAAAAATCATGATCGTCCAACTTAATAGTTGGGGGCAACTGCTTGTTATCACCAGCTAAAATTAATTTTGTTATTCCATTATGACTAATTAATGGAATCCAACATTGAGGCTCGAGAGCTTGTGAAACCTCGTCTATTATCAATACATCAAACAATGATTTGCTATCACCTAAAAGCTCTTTAACATCTGTAAGTTCCCTACTTCCTCCACCGTGTAACGTAGACACGATAATTTTAGCATTGGTTATCAACTCATTCAAAATCTTTTTCTCTCTTGCACGCAAATCCTTTCTCAAGAACTTAACATCTTGATAAATCACTTTTCTATCTTTGTAGCTTTTGGTCTTTTTTACTTTTTTTAAATTTGCACTGATTTCCTTCTTAATATCATTTAACATGTCTCCTTCATGATATTTACACAAATAATCCAAAGAGTGCTTTTGGATAGAAGGTAACAATCTTGCTGGGTGACCAATACGGATCATTTTTCCGTATGGTATTATTTTATCTAATCTTTCTATAATTGTGTCAACAGAGATATTCGATGCACCACATACTAAGATTCTTCCATTGGCTTCCATTAATTGTTGAATTAACTCAATGAGAGTATAAGTCTTGCCGGTGCCTGGAGGACCATGAATTATAGATAAACTTGAATTCATACTGAAACTGATGGCGGATTTTTGAGAATTGTTAAGACTGGAATTATTAAATTTCAAATTACTCAAAGTTTTCTCCACGATTGTCTCTGACGGTGGAATAAATTTGGAATTTCCCAACAATAGTTGAACTAACGACGACATTTCATTTTCTTTAAATTCCCCTAATTTTCTCATTGTCAGTTCCATTCTTTTATAAGTTATAGAATTTGATACCTTCACTAACCATACTCTTTGAGATTCCAATCCGAGTAAAAGATCCTGGTATTTATCATCATCATGCTCAGAGTTATCTATAGCCACTGTTATCTGCGTCATTGAGATTTTAGTAATAATACACTCTATTGAATTTAAAACATGTACATCATCATCTTTGTTTTTCTTGTCATTTTTACGCTTCGATAATGCCGACTTCTTTTTGTTGTTGGATGCTGTCGCAGACGGCATTTTTTCCATTTTGACTATATCACCCACTCTCAACCCACCAGCATCAATGTCCGTGGAATCTCCTTTAATCATAGCAGAATTTCTAAGTTCTACCAATGTACGTCCACCGAGTCCCGTTTTTGTGTTACTAATTTCCATGTTTAGCACAGCTAAACCTTTCTCCGCTAGCTTTTTTGAAGAGAGTTGTGTGAGTAGTGAGTTGGTAAGCTCTATATCCGATTCTCTTTCTAGCTTGATTGCATCTAAAAAATTCGAAGATAACTTCACATTTGCTTCCAACATGATTGTCCTGTTGTTGGTTTATGTATCACGATGTTGTCAAACAATTCAGAAGCATTCTTATCATTTAGGAAAATCATGTTGGTTTGAAATTGAGTTCTTGTTTTTCTGATTATAAAAAGTGTGAATTCTGAACTTCCCTAATATTACGCGCGCGCGCGCGCAGTTTTTTTGATTGAATCAGATCAGTGCTTCTCGTTGATTGTACATATCAATAATTTTCCATAATGTATTCGAATATATATACCATCGATATATGGTCTATATAGGTATGATAAAATCAATAACCGCTTTCGCCTCTATAATTCTTCCAATCCTTTGAGCCACTGATTCGTCCAATAATTTCATGACCTCTACTTAAATCATTATTATACAACAAAGACCAGTTTCTACTTTTTAACTTCTTTCTCTCCATGAAACTCAGCGCTATTAAATCGTAAAATTCTACTTTATTACCTTTATAAAAACTTAATTTCTCTGTAATATCCAACTGCAGAATAAATTGCCTCCAAATTTTTTCATCTGCTTTATCCCTAGGTAATTGTTGTGCTGGATTTCTTTGATCAATGTATTTATTCGACAAATCCACAACTCCGTAAGGTGACATTCCCACTACATAACTCATTTTCTTTCCCCAATTATTACAATATAATAAAGGATTATTGTACGAGTCTTCGCAAGAATCTAAATGGACCCAACTTTTGAAATTCAGTGAGTAATATTCCGTCCATACATGGTCTTCATGGTTCCACACGTATCGTACTTTAAACCCCATTGATCTAAGAATAGCATAAAAACAATTAGCAAATTCTCCACAACGGCCCTTTCTTGTTTTTAAAAGTTTGGAGGTACTGTTATAACGAGGAAATCTATAAGTATTGTGACATTCAAGACACTTGTAAACTTCAACGTTTGTAGCTCCTCCATCGTTTCTTTCTTCTGCTGTTGGTTTTGTACCCCCCAAAAGTTGTATTCTGTCCTGATTTTCATTTCCACATTTATCACAGGTCTCCTTATTTATCCATTTGAAAAAATTGGATTTAAACCAATGTAAAATTTCTTTAACTAATAAATCATCATGACTGAATTCTTTGTTCTCTTCAAGCAACAATTTCGATTCTGTAATGGAGTATATTTTTTCTAGCGGAATGCAATTCAAAGCTTCATCTAATACTAATTCATTCTCATTTTTAGCCATAGTTTGTAGAGCACCATACACTTGTTGAAAAATAGCAGTGCTGCTTATCAATGGTGATAACTGTTTCATAAAAAGTTTTTGGTTCTCCTTGTATATTTTGAGCAAGTTATCTGTCACAGACAGCTTGATTGTTTTGCAAGTCCCCTTTATATTAATAGTGGGGGGTTGTTCATTCATTCTGTAGACTTACCGTGCTGATAAGGATTTATGTGATTGATTGATAAGTGGCAAAAGAAAATGATTTATGCACAATACAAAAGGAAGTAGTTTTTTTGGATTATTTCTGTTCTTTTCTTTTTTTTGAGTGTGTGTGATTTTTTAACCATGAAAGCCTTTATGACATTTCGCGAGAGTTTCGTTACGCGTCTTCATTTTTAACAAATTTATCTACGATAATATCCTAAAAAATTTAATCAATTACAGTAAAAAATACTAGATGTACTTGCAACATAATAAAACTCGTTTTATAGGCTCAAAGCATAGGTGTATTGCATTCATTTAAGTGTTATTACTCGCTTAGTTTTTAATCTTTTAAGATATTGCCAAGTTCGAAATCTAAATAGAATAAATTTGACTTTGTCTTGACTTTGAAACTCCTCCTTAGTTTTAAATTTTTTTTTCTATTTTTAGCTAATGAACAGCTTCATATATTAATTTTAATATTGTAGATAAGAGCTGCTTGTTTTTTGTTGATGACTGTTATCATTCTTACTTTATGCTTTCTCGTTTTTTCAAGTGATTTAGTTTTGTCATGTTATAAACTCTAAAGATAAAAATATAAAAGGTATGATAATAAAAACATAACATGACAATACGAATAGCAAATGATAAACAGATATGTGCAAAACGAAGCATGCACATGCAAATAAAAGACCAAAATGAGAAGACGGAAGGTACTACTTGACAAAAAATTGGAAAAAACAGTTGAAAATAGAATAACAATGATACCAATAACATCGATAAGATAGAATGAGAAGAACAGAAAAATTACTTACTTAATTATATCAAATAAATATTGACTATTTGTTGAGCCAGTAATACGTTGTAAGGCTGACTCAATATTACATAAAAGATTGATTAGTTAAGCTTGTCGGAACAGG